>OU026145.1:66797439-67028992 GCA_907269125.1 Eristalis pertinax
TTTATTTATTTATTTATTTAATTATTTGTTTACTTATTTATTTATTTATGTATTTATTTAGTTATTTATTTATTTATTTATTTATTTATTTATTTATTTATTTATTTATTTATTTACTTATTTATTTATTTATTTATTTACTTACTTATTTATTTATTTATTTATTTATTTATTTATTTATTTATTTATTTATTTATTTATTTATTTATTTATTTATTTATTTGTTTTACTTATTTATTTACTTATTTATTTATTTATTTATTTATTTTTTTATTTTTTTTTTATTTGAAGTCGTCTTTTGGTTTACCAGGCTTGCCAATCGGAATTACCAAAGCTGTGTTCCAACAACCAGGGAAGTAGCTGAGTCTAAGGCATGCATTAAGAATTGCAGTTAAGTACCGTAAACCTGTGAGAGGAAGGGCTTTTAAAAGCTTATTGTTAATACCATCTAAGCCAGGACTTTTTTTAGCTTTAAGGTTTTTGATCAATGATCTTACTTTATTAGTATTAAGTATACTTAAATTCGATAATTCAACAATTGTGTGAGGCACTTCAGTGGAAGTGGCAGGATCACTAAAATGGGCTGTAATCAGGTGATTTTTTGAGAAAGTCCCTGCAAGTAGATTGGCTTTATCGTTTGGAGAAATATAAGGCTGGCTTTGAAGCCTTAGAGGTGCAATACTCAAACCTATTTTTTTTAATAATTTTTAAAACTTTCCAGAATGGTTTACTATATTTATCAAAGCTATAAGGTAGGTTATTCCAACGCTTATTATTGAACTCAATAATTTCTTTTGCAATGGCTTTGTTTAATATTTTCGTGCTATAAAGAAAGCAGTCATAGCGATAACGTATCCATTTTCTTCTTTCTGAGTTTCTCAGTTGTATTAATAGTAAAATATTACTAGGAAGTGGAATTGCACTTGGGTACTTAGGTATTGCGAAATCGGCAGCGCAGTTTAATAACGAAGTAAAATGCATACACATTGAATCAATTTGGGTAGTCGCAGTTACAGGCGAAGAAATAACATTATTCTATACATTATTCTATTCTTATTCGAGTTGGAATTGATAAATGAAGCAAAATGGTTCCAATTGGCTGCGGAATATTTATAATATAACGTTGATTGACTTCAAATAAGAGATTCAAATTGATACTGACAGGAAGATGATCGTTGAAATAATAATCATAAAGAAGTCTAGAGTGGAAGGACTTTTAAATTTAGATGTTGAGACGTAAGTAAATTCAGGAGGGTATAGTAAGAAAAGTTTGGGTGCATTTCGTTTATATTATACAGTTTATCCCGGAGACATACAATTATCCCGGAGACAATTCCACAATTGGTGGCGACAATTTAAATCTCCGCCAAGGATAACCTTACCTCGACATCTAAATATTTTTTGCAAGTCGTTCTTAAAGTGAGACATGTTACCAATTTTCTATTTCCACCCGGAAAGTAAACAGAAAAAATACTCACTTTAGAGTTGCTGCCTATATTAATTTCTATGCCAATTGATTCAATACAACGCAGTTGTAAGCTTGGATGTACCGAATGTACAAAATTATATTTTTCCGTATGACGACAGCAACGCCACCTCCCGTTGTGGTACTTCTGTCGTGACGATAACAATTAAAGTTTGGGTGAGAAAAAGAGTTTGTTTTCATTTAAGTGAGTTTCCGGAATCAAAGCAATATCAACTTTTTTATCAATAATATAATTAAAGAATTCTAATATTTTATTTGATATGCTTCTTGCATTCCAACTAATAATGTTCAGGGAATTATATGCCATAATTAATTGAATAAATGTACTTGATAGCGAGAGATGTGATTACATTGAATTGATCACTTTTTGTTATATAGGTTTGAAGCTTAGCTAATACTTAATGTAAAAGAGAATTTATTTCTTCGAAAGAGAGTTGATGTATTTTTCTGATGAGAGGTTATGCCGCCATGGACCTGCGTGGCAGTTAATGGTGGAGAACGATCAGCTGGTCGCATTTTGTTTGGCTGAGCTGTTGGTACAGTGGTCGTACGTGCGTGGAGAGGAGGGAAATGTGAAAGGGAGTGTGAATCGAAAGGTGTTTGTGGGAGCAATATAGGTGGTGTGCATTTGCTGTTGTTTGCACGTTGATGAGAGGAGAGTTTTTGACGAATCACCAGATGTTGTTTGCGACTAATGCAATTTGGATCGGATGATCTGTGTGGTTCACTGCAATTGGTGCAACGCATCGCGTCAGTTTCTCTGCATTGCGTGACAATGCATGGAGCCGTGTCCATAGGATAGAGCACGTGTCACTTAGGTCCGTGTGGACCCATTGTGTTGCCCACAGGGGGATATGTTCCTCCTTGTACCCTTATCGCACTCATCGAGACGTTGTATTCATTGTTGACCTCTCTTCGTCTAGCCAGCCCGACATCCTAATGAACCTGAAAAAGTTATATAGTCGGATGTTATTGAGTTCTTGCATGTCCTGGAAGGCTTGGGCAGTAGCAGAGATAGTGAGAAGTGTTCTCTCTTTCTTCCACATCGCCGCATCGTCTGTATATGTTGTCATGGGATAGTCACATTTTTGTTTCATGGTATTTCAGATGATTATGTCCCGTTAGAGCTCCGACCACCATCCTCAGTAGGCTGTTGCCACACTGGAGGAGTTTGTCGGTTTTAGTGGTTAGGTTGAACCACCTTTTTCTTGCTAATTCTAGAATTTTATCATCCACCTTCTTCCTGACATCTTGTCGCGTACCTGGCGACAATGGGTGCTCCCAGAATACCTCCCTGCCGGCCGACTCAGCTGGGGTGGGTTACACAACAAAGTTAGCAAAAGGAAGTAATAAAACCGTCTTCCCGAAGGAAGTGGGCGCCACGTCGTCTTTCGTCGGGAACGACGAACCCACTCTATAAGTGTATATATATATACCCCGCCCGATATATATATATATTTCGACCTAAAAAATGGCCCAACAAAATGCGAAGCGACCTTTGTGTCGCGAACCGATGGGTGATTCCACCCCAAACTCCTTCCGACGAACGGGACCTTACGCGATCACTCTGCCCATTTGTGGGCGCTACGCACTTCACTCTCACTATATATATGTATATATGATTGTGGCTCCCTTAGAGAGTGCACTGCACTACGTGCATATATATATATATATATACCTCCCGATATGTATATATATATTTGCACCGCACTATGCCCTACCAAAAAAAAAACGAAAAAGACAAATCGTTAATCCGTTAAATTTCCTGTTGTGGTTGCCGCTGTCCTCGAGGTGTCTTCTCCGTTCTCCGTTGTCCTCGTCTCTTCCTCTATTGTATTCCTTCCCTTTGTGTGTTAGTCGTTCCTGATGCGTTCCCCTTTTTCCTTAGTTTCTTATGCTCTGTTGTTATTTTTATTTTTGCTGCTCCTATCTCTCAGTCTAATTCAAAAATTCCCGCGGACTAACTGTGGGACGTGGTGTCCCTTACTCGGTCAAGCTAAGAATGAGGTTTCCACCACACTTTTCCACTCACACACATTCCATTCATTCCATACATTAGACGATTTTACGAATTCCACGCATACAACAAATATTTCGCATATCATGCTATAACTACGTCACGCACACAAAACAAACACATTTCACACACACACGACGCACATTCTCACTCATTTGATTTGCGGATTCGGCAGCGCACGCATTCCGTGTTTGGTTGTGTTTCTTTGGTTTTACACTCGCATACAGCGGCATACCCCTCCCGCTTGAAAGTCTTTCGTGGATGGGTGCGTGTGTGCTCGCTGGGGTATTTGCCTGCTGCTGCCTTCTCCCTTCTATCGCGATACCACGTCCCGCTGGCCAGTCTCTTATGGAGCGAGTGTGTGTTTGTCCACTGGGCGTGTGCCGGCTCCGTCGATCAGCTGTTCCGTGGATCGGCTACCAGTGCAAAGGGAATCACGTCCAATGCACTGGCAGCCTCCCTCGGTGCCTCACTCTCTCCCTTCACATTGATACGTTCAGCAGTGGGGCTGATTTTTTTGTTCATGTTATGTGTGTGTCTGTATTATGCCATATGTATATATGGTTAGTTATGTGATTTGTTCGGTTTATTATTTTGGGTTCTGTGGTATTGTAGATAGTTTTGGTTTTTTTTTGTTTTGGTTTTGGGGTTCATGTTATGCTAAACAAACTGAAGTCTTTAATCTGAGAGAGGAGACTGACAAACTCCTTCAAGAGATCAGAGAGCTTAGAAGAATAACTCTCGAAAGGAGAAGGAAGGAGGAAGAGGAAGCTGTTCTACAACAACAAAAGTTGTCCGAAACGAGTCAGCTGCAAAAGCAGGTGCAGCAACAACAACGGCAAGTAGCAACAAAAAAAAAGAAGCTAAACCAACAGTCAGCAGCTCAGCAACATCTGCAAACGCAGCAACAAAAAACAGCAGCTCAGCAACAACAGCAGAAGCAGGCGAAGACATCCCAGCAACAACAGCAAGCAAGCAAACAACGCAACAACAACAGCATCCAGCAGTACACCAGCAACAGCCACAGCAACAGAAGAAAGAAAAAGTACCACAAATTAACATGTACAAGGCGGACGTGATACAAACTGCAAAGGTATGTAGGAGAGCCATAGGTAGTGGTAATTTTACAATTAAAAAAACAGAGAATTGAAGAAGTACTCTATTAGCTGCAAGACAGAAGATGCAGCTCTTAAAACATGTCTAAATCGTTCGATGATGGAGTTCTTTTCCTTCACACCAAAAGGAGAAAAACTTCAGTCGAGATTATTAAAGATTGCCGCACCGCTCGAAGCGGAGCAGATATTCCAACTTCTCAAAGAGCAAGTGTGTGATGGTCTCGAGTTCGTCGGGGTCAAGCCCTTCACCACAGCCAAGGCAAAAAGAGAGGGACGGAAATTACCGTTCTTCATCGTACAGCTGTCACCCAATAGCAAAGTAGATAGGCTAAATGATATAAAAACATTAGCTGACTATGATTGCGTATGGGAAATTATTAGAAGGCGCGACGGCATTCTCAAATGCGTGCGCTGCCAAAGGTTTGGGCACGCCGCGTCGAACTGCCGAATGCAGCTCCGATGCGTGAACTGCAGTAATAACCACAAGGCGGAGGACTGCCCACTGAGGAAAGACGGAGCAGCTGACAAAAGTCAGCTCAAGTGCGTACTCTGCGGGAACGCGGGGCACTCCGTTAACTATCGAGGTTGCCATAAGTTCCAAGAGCGGAAAACAAAGATGGTTCTGCAGAAGCAGCCCCCAGTGAAAAGTCCACTCGGGGCAGCCATAACCGTCACCCCTCAAGTGACTTACGCCCTAATAGCGTCTGGTCCAAGGAGAACGGGAAAGGAGCTACCAAAGGTCGTGCCGCAGCCTTCAGTGCCAAGAGCACACGATCCAACGCCCGAATGGAAATCCTCCATTGAAAGGCGTATGGATCGGTTAGAGGAGCAGGTAGGCCAAATTCTGGCGCTCCTGCAGAACCAAGCACGTCACCAGTCTTGATGGCTGCGCAGACGGAGACCACATATAAGATCCTTGCAGTGAATGCAAATTCATTGATAGGGATCCCGCGAAAAAACTAGCCCAGATCAAAGCCCAGAGCTATTTCTGATTACCGAAACCAAGTTAACCCAGAGAGGCACATTGGAGCACAGTAATTATAATGTTATTAGAAGAGACCGGTCCAACTCCAATGGTGGAGGCGGTGTTGCGATCTTCATTAAAAATAACATTAAGCACAAAGTAGTGTATAGTAGTGAAGCTCGACGGTTTCAGGAGTTGCAGGCCTGCATCGTGTGCATTTCTCTCCGCAGTGGAAAGAAGCTGTATGCGGTGTCGGTCTACTCCTCCGTCTCCCCTAGTTCCAGAACGACTATATCGGAGCTCGATTCACTCTTTCGATGTATAAGACGGAGGAGAATTATTTAATTTTGACCGGGGACTTAAATGCCCGACATGGATATTGGGGAAACATAGTTTCCAATTATAGAGCGGACCAGCTTTACGACTGGTATTGCTTACATAGTGTCGAGTACAGACTCGATTTGAAAGCAAGAGAGATCTCGTCCTATCCTAGAAGCGGTTCTTACTTGGATATCCTGCGTCGAACTCAGTGCCGAAATCAAGATCCCCAAAGATATTGCGGAATTAGGAGAGTTTGTTCAAACGTATCCCTACAATTACAGTAGGACACGCTGGACACGTTTCTCCAGACAAATGACGAGAGCAGTTTCCTCGAATGTGCTCCACATACCGTCCAATAGAAATTGTCAAACGAGGAGATTGACATGTATCTTATACAATTGGACGAGACCATAAAACGAAGAATGGATAGTACGATACCACGGTATACACTCACAAACAACGAAAAGTGTTTAAGGTGAATGTGAGTGTTCGTCTGAACCACGATCTGGAAATTCGCGTACAATCTAGCAACTCGCAACTTCGAGAAGACATGCAACAATGGCGATCTGAGAACATCGGCTTTGTCGTGTTCAATGAAGATAACATGGCAGATAATGTTATCGCCGACGAAGGGGTTCACCCCCTGTTCATAGCGAAGACAGAGCTCCAAGTGGTCTTCGAATCACTTAAGAAGAAAAAGTCGGGATCTCGAACATTGTGCTAAGGCATCTCCCCCTAGATGTGGTTAATTTGTATCCTTTATTGTAGCTAAAAAAATTTACATTTTCCTTAAAAACTACATTGCACAATTAACAGAGATGTGGTACACACTGCCTTACTACTGAAAACTTTATATAAATTGCAAGAAAATATATCACAATTAATTATTTATTACTATAGAAAGACTTTTTTACAAACTCAATGGGCTAGGCATTAGTAAACCACTGCTGTACCTACTGTGTAACATGCTTACTGGTAGAAGGTTCGTCGTCAAGAATTCCAATGTGACCTCTGCAGGTATTTTTGAAGTAAAAAATGGTCTCCAACAGGCTGCCGTTAATTCTCCGATCCTGTTCAACATTTTCTTGAGCGATCTGATAAGTTCTCTCCCTCACGTAATTGCGTACGCCGACGACTTGATCGTGTACAGATCAGGCAAAAAGATCGAGGACATCACTACTCTCGCGCAGGGTGACTTCGACTCATTCATGAGAAGTTGCGATGACTGGAAGTTAAATATCAACTTTCAGAAGTCGGAAACCATACTGTTCAGGACTCCGTTGTATAAGGCTTCGGCGGATACAAAAAATAATTGGCGAAAGTTCTCAATTGTTCGGCGTCACGGGCAACCACTGGCGCAAAGGACTGTAGTCAGATACCTGGGGATCTGGCTAGATCAATATCTATATTTTAACAAACATGTAGATTCTGCTCTAGCCCGAGCCCGAGGCGCTTTCGCTCTTACAAAGAGACTGTTTTACAACAGCCAACTCGATGCGAGGGTGAAGGTAATCTGCTACATGGCCCTCATCCGGCCAATGCTCACCTATGGCTGTCCCGTGTGGTTCAACGTGAGTGCAAGCTTGATGGAAAAGATTCGGGTGTTTGAGAGGGCTTGTCTTAGGGCTTGCCTTCGCCTTTACAGAACACCAGAGTCCCAGTACAAAAAATTCTACTCCAATAAGGTATTATACAACAGGGCGAACCTGATACAAGTGGACAATTTCCTGTTGAAATTGATTCGAGGCCATACTGCTAGAGCGATGAACTCGGTTAATAACTTGATCTCGGGGGCGTACTACCCCAATCCTCAATACCATGAAGGAGTACGTTATAACGGCTTCGTCCCCCCAGAAGCTTTCCTCCATTTCGATAAGCACGGTCTGATACAAAATGAAAATGCGGTACCGCTCCTCTTCCACATCGCCCGTTCGACTGTGGATGGGCGACTCAACCACGACTGTTCCGTCGCACAACGAGCTGAGGAAGGTCTCCTCCGGTTCAGTACGGCGGTGTCAAGGCGAGATGTTAGGGATGTTGCAATGCAACACCGAAAATTCTGGTGGCTGTGCAGTGAGGGAACTTCATCATCGAACTCTTTAGACCCAGGTTAGAAAGAGAAAGGGTAGTACAGATCCCCCTTAAGGGGCGCGGTCGGTGTCTGTCTTGCAGCCGATTAGTTCAGCTGCAACTTATGGCCGACCCACGTATCTTAGGTTATTTTTTAAGGTAGTTTGTAGGCTGCATAAGTGCAAATAAAATAAAAAAAAAAAAAAAAAAGTAAAATAAAAAAAAAAATTGGTATACACATAAGTACACACAGGTGTACAAATTGTAAGTAGTTTAAGTACATATATATATATATATGTGCGTATAGAATTATATATACATGTATATATTTATGTATGTATAGTTTAAGGTAGTATGTAAGTTAGCGTATAGGTTTTAAATAAAATCTATCCAGTTATTAAGTTTTTTTTTAAAGTTTTCTTAATTTCAAATTGTACAGTCTCAATCATATAATTTCAATCATATGCATTGTTAGGTTAAGTCGAAAGACATAGTTTAAGATTAAGTTTAGCCTAGAGTGCCCGCCTAGGGCCAGTAAGTTAGAAGTAGTAACACTGTTCGGAACGTGGATAGGGAATAGCTGTATGCATGTATCCATGACCATAGACATCAATTGCTTATTGTGGATGATGACCTACTTCCGTATTCGATCATTATGGGGAACGATATACCCAACAATAGTAATTAACAATTGGTTGTAAGGAAAGAAGCATGTCATTTCGAGAAAAGTTCAAGCAACAATCAAAAAATCGGCAACAATTTAGATCCTCAAGTAGTAAATCAAATTGTGAACGTTGATATTACAATAACCGACCGTGGAACAAACGACATGATGAATCGTGTGAAAACATCTGTTCGAACGGCTAGAGCTAGCGGTCAAATTAAACGCATAAATCAGGCGATCCTTCAATTCTTGCGCACTTCCAACAAAGAAAGTATTGATTGGGTCTTAGAGATTCGAAATTTCAATACAATAACTGGGTTTAGTCCCAATGATCTTGTGTTTGACTTAAAGCTGAAGGATGTTATCACAAATCAATTCGTCCAAGCTGTACATGACGTCGACAAAGATCGAAATATAGAATTCGGAAGGAACGGGAAAGGTGGAAAGTACGATTTGACTATAAATATAAGCTTCCTGCGACGTATTATGAAGAGGAGTTGGTTCTTGTAGAGAGTTTGCCCAAGCCAACTGGCTAATTACACAAACTTGAAGCGCGTTGCAAAGTGTCCCTACAACGTAAAGCGATGTCTTCGTTTCGATCGATATGTGTTGGAAGAGATCAACTCTTCACGCAAGCGTCACAAATTCACGACCATCATGACCACGGACAAAATCATTCCTTGTAGTTCACTGGGAAGAAGAATGGAGCCCAGGACGTCTCCAGTGTCAGGTCATTTTTTCATCTACTTCTAGAAAATCTCTGTTAGGTAGAGGTGTAATTAATTTTAAATCTGTCTTAACATAGGCCAATCTTAGTATTTTTTTCTTCTGCCGTCAGTATACTAGGGTGAATGATATTATTCTTTGAGGCAATAATATTCTGAATCTGATCTACCTTTCTTTCTATGCTTCTTAACTTAATAATTTGGTCTAAGTATAAATTATGTTTTCTTATTTCATTATTTCCTTTCGTAGTCGTGTTGAGCAAACTTGGGGTCTTATTTCTATGTTCTTCAATAGCGACTATTAGAATAATGTATTTAGAAGTGTTTATAGAAATCTACTTATTTAGAGGATTGATAGCGTTACGGTTGCTCTAATATTTCCTGGTTACCTGCTTCGTCCATGGTTCCGAATAACTTTTGAAATTTCCCAACGATGTTGATAAACCCTACTTTTTGACTTCCCTATGTTGGCATTATTGATGTAATTTTAGCTCTAATGGTTGATATTACCATTTTTAATGATTCTTTGTTATCTATATTTAAATTATTAATATGACTTTCTATTTGGGTTGAAATATTGTTTATTTCTGCTGGGTTAGATAGTTGCAGCAGTTAGTATGTATCATTGTATTAGTCCTGTTCGCAATTTCCACTTCCTGGATTGGACCGACGTGTAATAGGCCTTGAGCTGCTTGGCTCATCATTAGCTCAAGAGCTTTGTGAACATTTTTTTAAGAAGCTTATCTATAATATGGTTCGTCTTTATACCTGGGTCTGTTGTAGTTTCTGATATATCCAAGAACACTATTTACACTAAAATTCTATGTCTAAATCTCTTTTGTTTATGATATGATATTTTGATATATTTATTCTAGATTGCAGTTCTTGAACACTTATATGTTCCGTTGCATATCTCGGGGTACACTTGATTGTTGAATGATACCTATCGTTATATTTTTCAATAACAATTTGCATCTTTCAGTTGAGCCGTCATTATCCTCAATACATGTTAGCATTTCTAACAAATTTGAGTGGAATAGCCTATATCGACATTCCCGGTTCGAACACTTTCGTGATGTAAATAATCATGAATTTGCTCTGCCCTAAATCCATATTATTTCCATTATTATTTTCGTAGGTCTTCCGAACTTTGCAAAGTGTTCCATTACAAGAGTTTTTTTTTTGCTCTCCAGTTTCGATCTACTATACTGCTGGAAATTTAGTTAATTTATCAATGACTGTTGCAAAAGCTAGCTTTGATTTTGTGATAGGTTCTAAAGGCGGAACAGGAGATGTAGCGCTAGTCTGAGAAACGTAGTTACGATCTCTATGAAGCAAAGTGTGATGAGCAATACCACATGACTGGCATTTGTTATTCGACGAGCAATGTTTGACTGCGACGAAGCTTGTGATCCTTGGAAACGGGCTGCTGCATAGAAACTGACATATTAAAAACCTGTTGTTAGAAACAGGTCCTGTTCCAATTTGGCTCGCAATTCATCATGAACCTTTGATAGTAGTAAGTTCAGAAAGAATGTGTTTGAGATTTGGTCTTCATCTCCGGTTGAGTTTAAAGCACAAATTAACATTAACAGTGTCAATCATACTATGAATTGAGTATGTGGTAGGATACGTTGATAGGCGAAGGTTGACGATTTCCTTTATATGAGCCTAGAAAATATACGTTTTACTATCGAATCGTGACTTCTTTGTAATTTTGTGGTGTTATTTCCAAAGATTGTATAACCTTGTAAGCATTTCCCCGCTTTTGCCACTCAACTGAATACAACCAGCAACGTGTGGGACCGAATACATGTAATTTAGTAATGAAACTTATTAGAGACTTCAACTTTTGTCTGAATACTCGTGCTGTAATGTAATGACGATGTACTGCATTTTGGCCAGGCAATAGCAAAGATGTAATCTCTGGCCATTTTGGATTACATGTGAACGTGATAAATAAACACAGTCGTCCATATTCGCACACGTAAGCCATAGCATCCTGTATATATTCTTGCATATGACGTGGACTGCCTACGTACGATGATGGTACAATGGCAGAGTTACCAATTTATAGCGTCTCGTAAGTGAATGTACTCTTCCGCGCGCAGCTTGAGTCGACTATATCGTAAGCCCTCTATCTTCGCGTACATATCGACCATGAATTGTTGCAGTCGTTCACAGACCTCTGAACAGTGCAGTGTGAGTTTAGTAGCAACAATCAAGTAGTGCAAGTACCGCGAGTATTTTAAAAGCAGCAGTCAGCCGATTCGGTAGAGCCATTGCTGTTGACTCGACGGGACCCCGGTTCGATCCCCATTGGGGACACAACCAGATATTTTTTTTTTTTTTTCGTGGCTCACACATTACCATAAGTGTGAGTGCGGAAAATGAATGACCACGAGCGGTCCGCCCGCGTAGAAGCGGTCAATGACCAGCAACAACCAGTGGAAGAACCAGGCCACCAGTCAACGGTGCCCACAGAAGGCGCAGTGAAGAGGAGGAGGAAAAAAGCGTCACAAAAAATCGCAAAACGCCGCAATACCAATGCCTCACCCGAAGGGCTGCAGGGGGAAGAGCAGAGTAAGGAGCCGTCGTTGAGTTCTTCAGCAGCTGAGTCAGGGGAAGAAGTAGAAGAGACGGTGCAGTACGTCTCCGATGGAGGGGAAGGCCTGTTCGCTGTTAGCAGCAACAGCTATGATTCTCTTCCCTCTGACACAGAAGATGAAATCGAGCGCGTACTTCATATGAAGCAAACGCTTGCTGAAGATATGCAGGGGAAAGTTCAGCTTCTCTTGCATGAAATCAGAGAGCTGAAAGCAAGAACTATTGCGAGGAGAATGCTGGATCAGCAGAAGCAGCAACAACAACAAGTGGCAAAGAAGCCGCAGCAACAGAAGAGGGCTACAGTGCAGCAACAACAACCACCACCAGCTGAACTCCAACAGCAGCTGCTAGCATCTCAGCAACATCAAAGGCCAGCTACGCAACAGCAACAGCGGCCAGAAACAAAGAAACTGCCAGCAGCACATCCACAACAACTGCCAGCAGTTCACCAACAACAGCGACCAGCAACACGGCGTTCAGCAACAAAACGTTCAGCAACACAACAGCGACAGCCGTCAGCAACCCAACAGCAGCAGCCAGCAACTCATCAGCAGCAGACAGAGAAGAAAAATAAAGTTCCGCCAATCAACATCTACAAGGCGGATGTTGAACAAACCGCCAAGATGTGCAAGGAGGCCATAGGTTCAGGTAATTTTCTCATTAGGAAATATAAAGGCGTGGATAAACACGCAATCCACTGCAAGACAGTGGAGGATTACAATGTGGTGAAGGAATATCTGAAGATGTCGGAGCTCGAGTTCTTTTCCTTCACCCCAAAAAGCGAAAAATGCCAGTCTCGGCTGTTAAAGCTCACTTGGCCGCTCGAAGCGGAGGAGGTCCTCCAACTGCTCAAAGAGCATGTGTGTGACGGCATTAAGTTCGTCGGGGTCAAGCCCTTCACCACAGTTAAGGCAAAGAGGGAGGGGCGGAAATTGCCCTTTTATATTGTACAGATAACACCCACAAGCAAAGTGGATAATCTACAGAAGATAAAGTCCTAAGATTACCACGAATGCATCTGGGAGAGCATACGAAGGCGCGATGGCATTGCACAATGCTTTCGCTGCCAAAGGTTCGGGCACGCCGCGTCGAACTGCCAGATGCAGCCTCGATGCGTTAAGTGCGGAGAAAACCACAGTGCGGATAATTGCTCTCTGGGGCAAGAGGGAGCAGCTGACAAGAGTCAGCTCAAATGCGTACTCTGCGGGAACGCGGGGCACACCGCTAACTATCGGGGTTGCCCTAAATTCCAGGAGCGTAAAGCAAAAATGGTTCTGCAGAAGCAGCCCCCAGTGAAAAATCCACTCGGGGCAGCCATAACCGTCACTCCTCAAGTGACCTATGCCCAAATGGCGTCTGGTCAGAGGAGTACGGGAGAGCAGCAGCTGCCGAAGGTAGTGCAGCAACCTTCAGTGCCAAGAGCACACGATCCAACGCCAGATTGGAAATCCTCCATTGAAAGGCGTATGGATCGGTTAGAGGAGCAGGTAGGCCAAATTCTGGCGCTCCTGCAGAACCAAGCACGTCACCAGTCTTAATGGCTGCGCAGACGGAGAGCACATATAAGATCCTTGCAGGGAATGCAAATTCATTGATAGGGATCCCGCGAAAAAACGAGCTCTATAGATTGTTGGACGATCAAAGCCCAGAGCTATTTCTGATTAGCGAAACCAAGCTAACCCCGAGAGGCACATTTGAGCACAGTAATTATAATGTTATTAGAAGAGACCGGCCCAACTCCAATGGTGGAGGCGGTGTTGCGATCTTCATTAAAAATAACATTAAACACAAAGTAGTGTATAGCAGTTCTATAGCATTTCTCTCCGCAGTGGAAAGAAGTTGTATGCGGTGTCGGTCTACTCCTCCGGCTGCCCTAGTTCCAGAACGACTATATCAGAGCTCGATTCACTCTTTCGATGTCTAAGACTGGACTCGGAGGAGAACTATTTTATTTTGGCCGGGGACTTAAATGCCCGACATGGATATTGGGGAAACATAGTTTCCAATTATAGAGGGGACCAGCTTTACAACTGGTATTGCTTACACAGTGTCGAGTATAGACTCGATTTGAAAGCAACAGAGATCTCGTCATTTCCTAGAAGCGGTTCTTACTTGGATATCCTGCTGTTTGACGCAAGACTGCAGCTGACAGACACAAACTCACAAACGGTAAACTGTTGAACACTTTCGTGTATCTCAGTGACCATTGCGGACTCAGTGCCGAATTCAAGATCCCCAACGATATTGCGGAATTAGGAGAGTTTGTTCAAACGTATCCCTACAATTACAGTAGGACACGCTGGACACGCTTCTCCAGACAAATGACGAGAGCAGTTTCCTCGAATGCGCTCCACATACCGTCCAATAGAAACTTGTCAAACGAGGAGATTGACATGTATCTTATACAATTGGACGAGACAATAAAACGAACGATGGACAGTACGATACCACGGTATACACGAACAAATAACGAAAGCTTGTACCGAAATGCGACTATTGACGCACTACATCAACGGAAAAGTAGACTCCTTTCAAGATTAAAAACCTTGTACAGGCGGTTTACCGACAGACGAGATGAGGAAATTAGGACACTGAAATCGCTCATCAAAAACATTCAAACATTAATTGTTCAGAACTACAGACTTTCTGTTAACATGCATTGGAACAATAAGATTCGGGCTGTAAGATCCAACAACCCGAGCATGTTCCCGCAAATAAACAAATTCTTTCGCAGTAAGCGTAGCGATCTTCCGTGTCTTAAGCTCCCCAGAACGACGGACAATGAACAAATACTGACTACAGCAGGTATTGATCCAGATAACGCCGTACTCGACGATAACTTCTTTGTGGTCGAAGACCCGCAAGAAAAAATGGAGGTACTAGGCGCGGTCGCCCAAACCACGACCTCTAGAACTGCGTACAATCTAGCAACTCGCAACTTCGAGAAGACATGCAACAATGGCGATCTGAGAACTTCGGCTTTGTCGTGTACAATGAAGATAACATGGCAGATAATGTCATCGCCGACGAAGGGGTTCTTCCCCCGTTCATAGCGAAGACAGAGCTCCAACATTGTGCTAAGACATCTCCCCCTAGATGTGGTTAATATGTACACTATCCTGTTTAACAATGCTCTGAATAATGCACATTATCCGGAACATTGGAAAACTGCGATTATGCAACCCATATCCAAGCGAGGTAAAGATTCTTCGAATCCGTACAACCTCCGGTCAATTAGTCTCCTTCCGAACATCAGCAAGGTATTCGAGAAGGTGATAAATAGAGCTCTGACCAACTGGACAGAGGACAAACATATTATTCCGGATAACCAATTCGGTTTCAAAGCGGGGCATGACACTATTCATGCCGCGTCGAAACTGGTGTCGGATATCCAATGGAAGAAGAGCCAGAAACAATGTACGGGTGCCTGCCTGATTGACCTGGAGAAGGCCTTCGACACCGTGTGGTTAGAAGGACTTTTTTACAAGCTCAAATGGGCTAGGCATTTAAACCACTGCTGTACCTATTGTGTAACATGCTTACTGGTAGAAGGTTCGTCGTCAAGAATGGCAATGTGACCTCCGAAGGTATTTTTGAAGTAAAAAATGGTCTCCAACAGGGTGCCGTTAATTCGCCGATCCTGTTCAACATTTTCTTGAGCGATCTAATAAGTTCTCTTCCTCACGTAATTGCGTACGCCGACGACTTGATCGTGTACAGATCAGGTAAAAAGATCGAGGACATCACTACTCTCGCGCAGGGTGACTTCGACTCATTCATGAGAAGTTGCGATGACTGGAAGTTGAATATCAACTTTCAGAAGTCGGAAACCATACTGTTCAGGACCCCGTTGTATAAGGCTTCGGCGGATACAAAAAAGAATTGGCGAAAGTTCTCAATTGTTGGGCGTCACGGGCAACCACTGGCCACTAACTTGATCTCTGGGGCTTACTACCCCAATCCTCAGTACCATGAAAGGGTACGTCACAGTGGCTTCGTCCCCCCAGAAGCTTTTCTCCATTTAGACATGTACGGTCTGTTACAAGACATAAATGCGGTACCGCTCATCTTTCACATCGCCCGTTCGACTGTGGATGGGCGACTCAACCACGACCGTTCCGTCGCACAACGAGCTGAGGAGGGTCTCCTCCGGTTCCTCCGATACAGCGGTATCGAGTCGGGATGTGCGGGATGTTGCTATGCAACATCGAATGTTCTGGTGGCTGGGGAGCGAGGGAACTCCAGCTTCGAACCCTTTAGACCCGGGGTAAATACGGTAGGTCGTATCCCCTTATGGGGCGCAGTCGGTCACTGTCTTGCAGTGGATAACTTCAGAATCCATCAGCTGCAACCTATGGCCGACTTCCATAGCGTAGGGTAGGTTTAAGGTAGTATTTAAGATGTATATATTTAAATAAAAAAAAAAAAAAAAAAAAAATTTGGCGAAATATGCATATATTTATACAAGATGATACATATATGCATTTATGTATATAGGGATATATGCGTATACATATTTGTATATAGGTATACACATATGTATATGCATATATATGTAGATTAGTTTAAGTTAGTTGTTTAAGTTTATTTTAATGTAAGGTAGTTTGTAGTTTTTAAATAAAAAAAAACAGTTAAGTTATTATGTTTTTTAAATTTTTTCATAATTTAATAATTAGTCCTTCAATATTAGTATATATTTTATTCATTGTTAGGTTAGGTCGAAAGACATAGTTTAAGGTTAAGTTTAGCTTAGAGTGCTCGCCGAGAGCCAGTAAGTTAGAAATAGTAAAATTGTTCGTCCAACTAGCTTTAAGCATTTTTGTCTAGTATATAAGCTTATTCTGAAATAATAAATAAAAATGAAATAAAAAAAAAACCATGAATTGTTGACAAAGCTCACGACATCGTAGAATGACGTTGTCCAGGCTGCGCCGAATCATTAATCGGTACGCATAATAATCTTTCGAGCTAACGTTCTTGTTTGTTTCAGCTCCTGTAATAATATATTTATGAATATTAATTTAAATTAATTACGTTCAATAATTTAATTGTTTTGTTAAATGGTTAATGATCCAGTTCATAATAAATGAAGTACCTGACACGGGATCCCGTTGTTTTATGCTTATGCAATATCCGTATTGCCCCTTCCAGAATATTAGCGGATATTGGAGAGCGTCATATGAAGGATGTGTATCAGCAATGAACTGAAGATTATTATTTCTTCTACGAATCACAATTTCTCGTGTACCTGTACGATCGCCAACCATGATTCCAGCAACGTCTTCATTGTGCATTGAATCTACGAATATGTTCTCCAGCTGGTGTTTCATCAGGATTAATGCCAATAGCGTGATTATCGCTTTGTAATTTGTGCATGTGTGATTTCAATATTTTTGTTTAGTATTGGTGACCATAAGCATTAGTATTTCGAACTATTTCTGTTGCTCCAAACGATGACATTTAAAAGCATGAATTGAATGTTCGAATTGACTTCAGGAATACGTTAGAATCTGGATCCGTGCCGATAAGTAAACCGTTCAATGGTTCAGGTGGTGTTTCAATTTCAGGTAGTTGCACTTTTCCTGAAGCGTAACACATCCCAGGTGGCTCATTTTTGAATTTGAGAGCATGACAATGCGGACAATTACCACTTTTTTTATGAGCATAATATTCAATATCGGACTCATACTGGAATGCTAGACGCAAAAATGAATCAGATCTAAATGCACGATGTATCTGTTGGCGTTGTTGGTCATTTGTTCTGCGTCTATTAACCGTGAAACGGCGTGATTGTCGTTGTTCTAAACGTATAACTTCATTGCGCTCCTCTAGTGTATCTTCTGATTGTTCTTGACGCAATTGCTCCATGCTCACACGTGCATCAGCATTTTGTTGCTGGATTTATTCTTCGGTTCTTTGGGACCTTGATCTCTCATACTTCTGGACCTACTTGTATTACGGCTCAAATCAGCCCCTTTGCGTTTTCTTGGCGTTGCTCACTGTACAAAACACATATAAATAGAATTAATGAAATAACTTAATGATAGAAAACGTTATAGTTATAATTACGACCAGAATTATAGCGAAAATTATAGTTTTATGAAAAAAAATTCATGAAAAGAAATTTTAAACAAAAGTTGTAAAAAATTGAATTTTACTAAAAAATTATTTTGTCATAATTATATCAAATAATTATATAAAAAAAGTATACTTACAACAAGCCGTTGTTGGTTGGAGATCGTGACACGTGTTGAGTACTTTTAAGGTTATGTAAATCACTTGCTTAACTAAAACTTGATTAACTGAACTAATCGTGCCAAATACACTTAAAATTAATAATTTTATTATTATGAATAAAATAGTAATAATTAATAGTTAATATGAGAGTTACACTGTGATAGCAATATGATAATTGTAAACGTTACTACTACACTTGATACATAAACAATAATGATGGCCGAAAACTGTGTAGGGAGTGAGAGAAGTCTTATTGTGTGAGTGAAACAGGAGACCGGCTTCAGTCTCATCCCTACTCCGTGCTGTTTACTTAGAAGTGACATCGGCATTTCACTCACCAGTAAAGGCGCGGCAAATTTTAAGAATGTAAGGGCCGTTTCGATACATAACTCATATTCATGACATAAACCCTTAAAAAAAATGACTATTAAAAATAGGGGTTGGTGATAAAAAAGAAGAATTTAGGGTTGTCTGTATTTTTTAATACCACAATATAAAAAAATAAAAACAAAAAATTTCGTCCAAATATAAAAAAAAACTATTACTTTATCTACCCCTTATCACTTAGGGGTATGAAAAATAGCCGATTCTCAGACCTACTGAATACGCATATAAAATTTGGTAAAAATCGGTAAAGCCGTTTCGGATGAGTACGGTAACTAACATTGTGAGTAGTTACTTCATGTATGATCTGGATCCAGGTGAGTCCGGAAGTGTGTTGTGGTTTTGGCATTTGTCAGGTGTGTCGCGTGCCGAAAAGATAAGGTGTTGTGTGTGAGTCGTGGGAACTGGTTGTTATCGTGTGTTGTTGGGAGTTGTTATCGCGGTAGTGTGGGGCGAGTGTGATTGTTTGTTGTGTGTATTGATCGTTTGTGTGTCGCGTGATATGTTGTGGTGAGTGTGATCGTGAATAGCTGTGTGTCTTGGGGGCTGGCGCGTGAGATGTTGTGGCTTAGGTTAATTGGTTGGAGATGGCGCGTGGTATGTTGTGGTTTTGGGTGTTGAGTAATGATCGTGGGAATGTTGTGTCTTAGGTTAATTGGTTTGGGATGGCGCTTAGGTTAATTGGTTTGGGATGGCGCTTAGGATAATTGGTTGGTGATGGCACGTGTTGTGTTGTGGCTTTGGGGATCGTGGGAATGTTTTGGTTTAAGTTAATTGGTTGGGGATAGCGTGCTATGTTGTGGGTTGAGTAATGATGGTGGGAATGTTGGGCACGTGCTATGTTGTGGTTTTGGGTGTTGAGTAATGATCGTGAGAATGTTGTGGCTTTTGGCTAATTGGTTGGGGAGATGGTATGTTGTGGCTTTGGGAGGTGATGATTCTTTTAGGTGCTGGGTTGTTGTTGTTAGATAAATGAATGTGGATAGCAATTGTTTGTTTATCGCTCGGTATGTATTATGAGAGGAGGTCTGAAGATTGTGTGATAGAGGGATATTTTACCAGAAAGAAACGTCTGAGGAAATTCAAGATTGGACTTAGTTTTGGAAGACATTTGCGCGCGTTGTTAAACAGGTGTTGCTTGGGAGTACCGAAAACTGATGAATAAATAAGCTAGATAAGATCAATGTTAATCATTTAGGTGAGAACATTCAAAGTGAAAGGTTGAAATGTTTGCGGTGTATTTTATGTGTTTATTAGTAGTTGCATCAGGTTTTGGTGCGCCTACAGCCAGTATTCAATTGAATGATAGTAGTTCATCGAACTTAGAGTTCCAGATAATTTTACCCAATCATGATCGTATTAAAATTGATTTATCATTGTTGTTGTTAAAACATCAGATTTACTCGGACTTGAATGAAACAACAACAACGACCACAGCAAGTACTGTAGAAGTGGAGCCTGTACCTTATGTGACTGCTGAGGAAGCAATAGAAGCGTTTAGGCAAGATCTGATAAAAAAGGAGGTCAATATTGCTGGTTATATTGAAAGTCAACATATATTTTATAGACACTTTAAGTTGGAGTTTGACGGAGACAAAGAGTTGAGAATGCGATGTTCATACGATAGTAATTTCGAGAGAAAATCCTTGAAAATAAGTTGTTATGAATATCGCGAATATAAATCAGAAAGAATTGTAAGCAGTGGTGAAATTGAGCACTTGACCAAATACGATACGGAGTTTAAATCAAATTATGAAATGTTAAATATGAGAAGTGTAAAGCAAGCATACCATATGAATATATCATAAATAAAAAACTATGTTTACCGTACTATTTGACTTTTATTTATCCAAGAGTTATGGTTTTCTGAGAAACCAAGCCATTTTACAAATATTTGATTACCTTTGCTTTTAAGTATTTTCTCGACTAGGAAAACATTTGGGTGCGTGGTTTTTTGGAGTTCCATTTCATAAAAGGCTCCCTGAATTAGTTGACCTTGAAAGTCGTTTAGTAAGTAGGTGATGGGACTGGTGACATTGACTTTATTAATGGTAAATATCTCTGTTGTCCAGTTGGGTGTGTAGCCTTTTTCGAAAGCATGCTCATGTTTGCTAATGCGTACTTGATCGCCAACTTTAAATTTACCCTTCGTAAATACTTTAGTGTGATTGTACACCGTTGACAATAGATTATTGGAGTTTACATCAACTGGTCGCATTTTTGTTGTTCTATGCTTGGTATGATTGTATGTGTGTAGAATGTTTTTCAAAATATCCAACCATTTGTAATTTGAATTAAAGCTAAATTCTAACCACATTTTTTCTTTGAGGGTACGATTAAAGCGTTCCACAATTGAAGCCTTCAGGTAGCTAAATGTCGAGTAGTGATTGATTTTGAATTTGTTCATGAGGATTGTAAAATGCTGGTTAAAAAACTCTTTGCCATCATCAGTCTGTAGGTTCTTGGGTATTCTCTTTGAGTTGGTGAATATGTATGCCATAGCGTCAGTAACAGATGATCCGGTTTTATTTTTGATAGGTATAGCCCAAGCAAACTTTGAGTATGTATCAATTACAGTCATTAGATATTTGAAGCCTTTATTTTGACTGCTGTAAGGAATCATTTCTACTAGATCGGCTTGCCACAAGTCATCAAGCCCCTTAATAATAACTCGACGTCTTTTGAAATTTCTTCTTGCAGCTTTATGCAGCTCCTCAACAACATTTCGTTTGCTCATTGCGAGCGATAATAAATGAAAAACTCAAATACATGTCTATTTTGTTAGTTTATTTCGATAAAAAGCTATTTAACATGTATACATTTTGAAGGGCACAACATTTTGAGTGAGATAAGCATTTTACAGAATTTGGGTGGGGCTGTTTTAGCTCTTTAAAACTGGGACATCCGATATCTTCAACATTGATTACTTCAACGTCGTTTTCATTCTGAAGTAGTGCTCCAAGCCATTGAGATTTTACGGTGCCTTTGACGTAGACAGTTGTGTGCTGAATGACACTACGTAGATAATGTTTGACTTTGCGAAACTCTGTAAATCCTCCATCCCACAACAATCCATGATAATTTTGATACAACCATTGAGATGTCTCTTCAGGTCGGCTGGTAATTCTTTAAAGTTGAAAGGTGGTAATAAGATGAAATGATAATGATGACCTTGTTGGAGTAAAGCCAATTCCTTTACAATGAATTGATTTTTTGGTCCTCGAAATCCTTGAATGTCCAAGACAAAATACATGTTTCTACGTTGAAAGATTAGTGTCGACTGTTACTGCTGTTGTCTTACACTTCTCGAGTTACAGTTTGTGTCAGTGGATTATAGTTTATAATGCGATCGTGCAACATTAAACAGTATGCTGATGTAGTACTGACTAATGGTTTTTTTGTTTTGATTTCAATGCGAATATCAACTGGTCCGTTTTTAATTATTTCACTCTGATGACGGCAATCAATTATGAAGAGTGGAGCTTGTGATTTGAAACCGTCTCTGGATAGAAGGGGTCCAACAATTGGACGGTTGTAGTAGGTTTTTTGAAAGTCGCAATACATCGCATAGAGTTGACTGAAATTGTTTTTTTCAAAGGAGAGATTTAAATCTTCGCATGGATATGTCTCAGAATTGATGTATGCTTTCACATTGATGACATCACAATGATTGAAAAATGTTGGATTTTCTTTGAGTAAATTACGCTTGTTGGTTTGTAGAGCGACAATAATGTAGCGTGGTTTCTCCAAATGGGAGGTTGTTTTAACATTCCAAATATGGTGGGTGGTGCTTGGTAATGCTGGGTATTCGTATAGATCCCAGTTGCGGAAAGCAATTCTCATAGATTGACCATTGCTTATGGGTTTGTATAGCACTAATTTGTAGGAATCTGACAGAGTGATATGTGGAACTTTCCATTGAACTTTAAGTAAGTTTATTTTTGCTTTCTCATCCTCATCGCAGATTAACGAGTTTGCATCTGTGCGTGTTCGCGTTAAAATTAAATCATGACGTCCGTTTGGAATAATTTTCGTATAGTCTTCAGCAAATCCGAGTAGTTTATTGAGTGGTATGCAGAAATTGAAGAAGAATCCATTCACGTTGATTGATGAATTTGGCGACCATGATGCATTAAGCAGCATATCACTCTCATTGCTGGTTAAGGAAATATAGTTTTTGATGGTTGATGTAATTCCGACATTGCGATTAATATCGATTTCAAAGCCATTCAACTCATAGCGAATTTCATCGAAGAGGAAGGCTATCCCATTGTTTACAAGAGCTGTTTTTCCGATTGCACTGCCGTCTGATTTCGATACAGTACCCTCAATATAAATGTAACTTTCCGAAGGTAAGACATTAAGATTTTGATGCTGTACACAAATCTGAATAATGTCATTCTTTTCGAAATTATTTAAAAACGGTGAGTACGTATGATATTCCAATTTTGTGATACTGTCTTCAAAGGTTGGTTCTTCGAATATGTTGATCATGATTTTTTTTACTTTAATTTGTAACCTTTCAATAGTAGGAATTGCTTGTTACTTTGCGAAAGAGTTGTTCCCCTATTCACAGTTAAAGTTGTATTGATGGGTTTGTTGTTGTTGGGAACTATTTTATAGTTTAGTTGTTTGCCGTATATAATCATTGTGGCTTAAGATGTATACGAATTGTAATATTTTCACCTCGAAAATTAATTTGGTTACCGTCCTGATCCAAAAGGTTTATTGTAACAGTAGTTATCCTCCTCGTGTTCACAGGTAGATAGATAACATTATGTGGAACTTCAATTATTTTATACCCTGGACTGACCTTAATTGAAAACTGATGTAGTATGTGTGCCGGTTTGTTATTAATGTACGTTTCATCAATTAAATTACATTCAACGCGCACCGTATTCACTCTATTGATATCTACATACAGATCGGATTCGTGTTTTTTGTTAGCTTCGAGAATTTGCTTGCTGAACCCCAAAAGCGATCCAATAGAGTTTGTATGTGAGAAATCAATCTCTACGTTGCTAACAATTTCGCACTTTAAAGTGTTATTATTTGCTTTTATTTTGATTGATGTCTTATTAATTAGATCTTTGTTATGCACTTTGAGAACTTCTTGAACAAATTCGTTGATGTCTTCAATCTCATATGAGCCTACAGGAAACTCTATGATGACATCATCGGAGAAATGAAATAAATTGTTAAATACATCCACATTTGGTATAGAGTTGTATGTCTGCAGATCGACTAAGCCGCAAACATAATCCGAGTTTAGAATAATTGGGGGAAAATAGTCGGTGGTGAGAGAGGATTCGTTTCCACTTAGTGTAAGTGTTAGCGACATTGCGGTTATGAACGAAATGAGACACATTGTTATGGTATATTGATTTTATTTAGCAGAAAGTTCAAACATAAGTGATCACATATAAAGGTATCGAACTGTTGATAATTATTGTAATTGTATTCAATATTTTTACCCAAATAACGCACTACTTCTAGAGGAGGTCTTAGGTTGCCAAAACTATCAAAATACTCGACAAAACCACCCTTTTTTATATATGCTACCCAATGTGTACCGGGACCGTTGTCATTGTCCAGATTAATTACACCACACTCTTGATGATGTACTGCATTTGGTAGTGTATCTTTCATGAACACACCCCGAAAGTTGGGTATATAACGTTTACCAAATTCCGATACATCAATATTGGGTAGTTGATCAATTAGTTTTTTGGTGAAAGATAGAGTCCAAAGCCTTTTTTGTATGGTTGTAGAAAAAGACCATTGCCGCGTTTAAGCTGTAACGCTTCCATCGCGAGATTATGACGTTTGTTCTCTTCCAGTTGTTTCTTTGCTGCATTTGAGTCATTAATTGCCTTAACCACACCCGCTGCTCCTCCTCCTAATGCTCCCACGGCTGATAACACTGATAAAATTGGTAAGAGCGGTAAGAATCCACCAACTTTTGGCAGTGGTATAACTCGAGGCAATGTTATGTGATTTCGTTTATTTTTGATGACTCGTTTTGCTGCTTTTAAGGCAGTCATTGCAATAACATTTGGATCCTCACTAATTGGGGACTTGACTGCCAAGTTTAGTTCGACAACCCATGCCAAGTTTAGTTTTAGCCTTCATAATATTTGTCACCAATAGACTGTTAATTTTCTCCGAAATGGATGAATCTTTCGCTTTTACTCTTTGCCAAGCCTTTTCCGCTAGATTTCGATCGGCAATGTGTCGGTCAGCTAAACTTTTTTTATTAGAATACTCGATATCGTGTTCACGACAGGCTTCATCCAATGGATTTACTCCTCGATCACCCCTGGCAAGACGATCTTTTAACTTGGTTCCTGGACCACAAAAATTATACGATGGAATGTGTAGCTCAAATGGTAGTTTATTAATCAAATTATTCAGCAGTCCGTACCCTTGAAAGGTGTGTTTTCGACTAGTGTGTCTCCGACTGTAATCAATCATCTTTATAGGTGCGCACTATATCTGGAAATGATATCATCTAGTATAAGGAGAGTACCTTTATAGGAGTATCTGTCAGTTGACAATATGAGGTTCATAAAACAAAGTGTATTAAAAGTCGAAAACTACGACCGCAGTGTAATCAATGAGAAGAAAAAACACAGTGAATTCTTTCCGAATAGTATCCGTGGATTAATTGTGGGTCCATCGAATTGCGGCAAAACAAATGTACTATTGAGTATGCTTCTAGACAGCAATGGTCTAAAGTTTGAGAGAATTTACATTTATTCGAAATCTTTACATCAACCAAAGTATAGGTACTTGAAGAAATTCGTTGACTCTATCAAAGGTATGGAGTACAATGAATTTTCAAATAACTGCGATATTATGCCACCGGGGGAAGCAAAACGCAATTCAATATTCATCTTTGATGATGTGGCCTGTGATAAGCAGAATAACATTCCTGAATATTTCTGTATGGGTCGTCATAATGGTGTAGATAGTTTTTACTTGTGTCAATCCTATACACACATCCCAAAGCATTTGATTCGAGATAATGCAAATTACATAATCTTATTTAAACAAGATGAGCTTAATCTTAAGCACATATACAATGATCATGTGAATTCTGATATGCCTTTCAACAAATTCAAGGAAATGTGTACAGTGTGCTGGAAAGTTCCCTATGGGTTCTTAGCTATTAACAAGGACACACGATTGGAGAAAGGACGCTATAATAATTGCTTTAAGGAAACAATAATTCCATAAGAACTACTCATTCATAAAAAACCTATCCAAGGAAATACTCCCTCCTGAACAGCTTTGAACAGCTCTCTAAACAGGTCGGAACAGCTCTCTAAACAGCTTTAAACACCTCTCGGAACAGCTCTAAACAGCTTTAAACACCTCTCGGAACAGCTCTAAACAGCTTTAAACACCTCTCGGAACAGATCTAAACAGCTTTAAACGCCTCTCGGAACAGCTCTAAACAGCTTTAAACACCTCTCGGAACAGCTCTAAACAGCTTTAAACACCTCTCGGAACAGCTCTAAACAGCTTTAAACACCTCTCGGAACAGCTCACAGTGAACAGTATGAATGAAAAAGTAACTAATGTCGCGCAATTACCCGCAAGACTAGAGTGAACTTAAAAATAAATCGAGAATAAACAAATAATAATATCACACAATTAAGATTTCCGCTGTTTGTGAATTAGTTCAGTGTTCCCACGATCAGAATCCTATGCTAAAAACTGTTGTTTGTTATTCTCAGCAAAAAAAAAAAAAACCTATGCTCCAACGCAAAACTAAAGTGAAAATAAATGTAGAAAAAAAGAACAAAACACACAGAGTCTCCCACGATCACGCATTGCCCATCTGCAACCGCAAAAACTCGCAGCATAGACTGAACTGATTTAAATTGGGAAACCGCAAACCTGCGGTAAGAACTAAATTTCACTAAGAACTATTCTCACGTAAAGTGAGATAAGAACTTTCGCAAATTAGTATATAATGACTGTGAAATTTAATTTCAACATCAGTTCGAGTTTATACGTCGATCAGTAAAAAAAAAATGGAAAACCAGGCATCAAAAACTGTCGAGGAGCATATGAGAGCAGTTGCTACGGAGCTGAACTCTTTGAACGGAAACAAAACGTTCAAATCGATAAAAGCCTTACCTGAGAACCACGAATTCCCCATCTTGGCCATACGACGCATTAAAACAAAATTTGGGCCAAGGATATTGCTGGTTATCGGTGATCATTGCGTAAGTAAAAGTAATTTTGTTTGTTTTGTTATTTTATAATATTTTTTTTTTCAGGTGATTCTCCCTCAACGTTTTCAAACTATGAGCGATGTGACAATCCAAACAATCGCAAATCACCTCTATATGGTGAGTTACCAAGGTCTCTGGGGGCAGACGGCGAAGGTCCTAATTAAACCTGTTCTGGACTTTGACGGACAACTGACTCCAATGATGCAGGAGAATGTAACGATATCTCAGACAAATTTCCTGTAAATGTTTCCTCTATAATTTACAAAAAATAAATAATATAATAAACCGATTATCTTTTTTTGTTCTTGAGGTTTTAATTCTTGGGATTGATTGGGTTTCACTGTATACTTGTTTACAGTGTTTTTGTGTAGTTTGTGTGAAAAGTGTTTTTGGGAGAAATCATCCCTAGTGCGACATCAAAAAAAATGTTTAAAAAATGCATCAACATCAGGTGTGCAACGAGCAGCTGATTTGACAACGAATCAAGACTAGCATAAATCAACCGATTTCCAGCCTTCGAATCAAAACCACAATGCATCAACATCATCAGCATTGCAACGAGGAGCTGATTTCCCAACATCGAACCAAGCACCAAAAAGGCTTCGAAAAACCCTCTTCAAACGTTGTTCTGTTTGCAACGAAGAGGTGGAGGAAAGTAAATGGATTCAACACTTAAGAAAAACCACCCACAAATTGAAGGCACAACAATTACTCCGAGATAACGTTTGCGTTATTTATGGAGCCTTCAAAAATCGCGTCAAGACTTTTTCCATAAGAAATATCGACGAAGGTAATCTTAATGTGGAAAAGCTCTTTGACCAGAACAATATTGTTATTTTGGAATTGCTTAGAGCTGAACTAGAACTCTTACATGCAATCAAATTCAATATTGAATTTTTTTCCGATTTCATCAGGGGCGATGGTGATGATCTGAACGTGGATTCCAAGAGCATGCAAACTCAGATGAAGATCGTTCTGAGTGAAAACGACTTATCCGATCACCTCAAGACAATGATTGATGATATAAAGTCGAAATTGGAAGAATTCCAGGAAAGAGATAGTGGATGGGCTTTACTTTCGTTTACAAGAATCGAAGTAAATGTAAACAAGTACCAACCATTAAGAGGATCCAATTATTTCCCGCTACCTACCAAATTAGCGAATAAAAAGGCATGCATCAATGTGGAAAATAATGATGAGTATTGCTTCAAATGGGCCATCATTTCGGCTCTAAGTAAAATAAAAACTAATAGAAACCGTACCAGATCATATGCAATTGCAGATATTACAGCAGACATAATTCACGTTGATAATGTATCTGTAAATTTTACTAAAATGGATTTTCCCCTCAAGGTAAACGATGCGAAAATCTTTGAAGATAACAATCAACACATCAGTGTAAATATTTTTGGATACGAGAATGATAGTATCGTTGGACCATACTATCATACACAGGAGGAGAAAAGTAAACACATAAATCTACTTTTCCTAATCACTGACCAAGGAAATACGCATTACGTATACATAAAAAATATATCTAGTCTACTCAGAAATCAGTTGACACAACATTCATCTCAACTGAATCTCTGCAATGGATGCCTTTTACATTTCTCCACCCTTGAGAAATTAAATGCTCACAAAAGAGATGGCTCTTGTCGCAAAATCATGACCATTATGCCAAAGGAGGGAGAAAACGAAATCTCTTTTAAGCATTTCGAAAAACAATTAAAGGTACCATTTACAATTTACGCAGATTTTGAGTCAATACTCAAACCAATTCATCATTGTGAAAACAACCCGGAATCATCATCAACAACAGATGTTCAACTACATATTCCATGCGCTTTCGGATACTACATCAAGTGTTCATTCGACACCAAATACAACAGACAAAGAACATTTTTTGGTATGTATGGTTACAAAAATAAAAACAAAAAATCCATTCTATTAATTTTTGTTTTCTTAGGTGAAAATGCAATAGACCGTTTCGTGGAAATGCTCGTGGAGGACATCAGATACCTATACACAGAAGTTCTACAGAAGCCTCAGCCGATGAAACCACTGACAGATCTGGAAACATACTTTTTCAACTCAACGCCTGTTTGCTGCATATGTAAGAATACATTTAAGTCTAGCGATTTAAGAGTTAGAGATCAATGTCATCTAACCGGCCAATACAGAGGGCCTGCTCATCAACAATGTAACGCACTTTTTCGTGTTCCCAAATTTTTTCCCATTCTAATACATAACTTTTCCGGCTATGATTGTCACATTTTTGTGAAAAGTCTTGTCAATGTTAACGGTCTTATTAATATAATACCAAAAACTAAAGAAAACTACATTTCCCTCTCAAAGAGAATATTTGTAGATGACAATGAACAGCAAACTGTTGAATTGCGCTTTCTAGACTCTAACGGATTCCTTCAATCGAGTCTAGAAGCTTTAGCTGCAAACCTATCAACTGCTGATTTGCTCATCACAAAATCGATTTTCCAAGATAAAGACTCTTTCGAATTAATGACAAGGAAAGGTATATTTCCGTATGATCATATAGATTCGTGGTCACGGAAAAGACTGCTCTGTAGAGGCTTACAATCATGCTCAACGAGTATGGCAGCATTTTAAGTGTACCACACTAAAAGAGAGGCATTAGAGGTGGTCTTTGCCAGTGCAGTCATAGATATGCCAAAGCAAACAATAAATACATAAAAAACTTTAACAGATCAGAACCAAGTGAATATCTGATGTACTTTGATGCAAATAATCTATATGGATGGGCAATGTCACAACCACTTCCACATAATAATTTCAAGTGGGACAATGCCGTCATATATACTAATGAGTACATCTTAAGCTACAACAACAATACTATCATTGGATGCGTGTTAGAAGTCGATTTAGTTTATCCTCCCTCAATTCATGACAATCACAATGATCTACCATTTTGCCCTGAAAACACTATTACTCCGGGCACTAAATATCATAAGCTCACTTCCAATTTGCACCCTAAAAACAAATATGTAATTTCAATTCAAAATTTGCAACAATGCTTGAAGAATGGTCTTGTTCTTACTAAAGTTTAGAGTTCTCACTTTTAACCAATCTAGATGGCTCCAAAAATATATTTCACTCAATACTGAGTATCGCAAAAGAGCTTCCTCAGATTTTGAAAAGAATTTTTTCAAATTAATGAATAATAGTGTCTACGGCAAGACAATGGAAAATGTCGAGAAAAGAAGATCTGTTAAGCTAGTGACTGGATGGGATCGCGAACGAAATGTTCATTCTGCACGAAAACTTATCGCTCATCCCAATTTTCATAGTATAGCAATTTTTTCCCAAGATCTGTGTGCTATTCAAATGAATCATACACAAGTAACCTTCAATAAACCAATTTACTTGGGCTTTCTTGTCTTGGAACTCTCCAAGTGGTTAATGTATGATTTTCACTATGACTACATTAAGAATAAATTCGGTGATTCTGTTCAATTGAACTACATGGATAGAGATTCATTTATCTATTCGTTCAAAAGCGATGATTTCTATTCTGACATTTATACTGACGTCATTAATCCACAGCTCTCAAGATTTGATACCTCATAATATCCTGAAGATAATCCTCATAATTTTCCCCTCACTAATGGTAAAGTCTTGGGTATGTTTAAGGATGAAAACAAATCCAAAAAAATGCTAGAGTTTGTTGGTCTACGAGCCAAAATGTATTCATTCTCCACCGACACCAACACAGAAGTTAAGAAAGCAAAGGGAATAAAAAAGTCCGTTACAAACTCATTAACCATACGAGATTATCACAAGTGTTTAGTTAAAAAAGAGCATGTATATAAATCAATGTATATATTTAGAAGTAAATTACACAATATGTATACACAAGAAATTAAAAAATTAGCCTTAAGTTGTAATGATACAAAAAGATATATCTTAAGCGATGGAATAAGCACCCTTGCATGGGGCCATTATAAAATACCCTCTACTTAGTTCTAGATAGTTAAGAATAATTACCCTTGCATGGGACTCTATTCTATACTTAGCTTTACTTAATCAAGAAACAAATGTTAACCCAAGTTGAAAAAAAAAAAAAAAAGCTAAAAAAAATTATACTTGTCTATCTTTAATTTTCTCTCGAGTTACCGTTTCAACATCACCAAATGGACAAAAGTCTGGATAGCGGTTAGACTTCAACCTCGCTTTCGTATTGGGTAATATTTTTCCATACATCGAAATGCTTGAACTTGCAACTTTACTTCATTCAACGCCGATGATGTAGACAAGTGGCCCCGTCATCTGGAGTTGCGTAGATTTCACAATTATCTCGATACACTTTTACATCAGAAAATTTGATCTCTGTCCATCCAACTTCGCATGTACAAAGTTTATCCGTCTCCCTTAGATTTTCACACCAAAACATTTCTGCTCAAAGCTCTTTTACTAACTAACCCACCTGACAACGCAACTCTTCAATTTATATAATTGGAAATTTAATTCTAGCCTTTGTCCTACTCTCTGCTTCATAATTTTCAATTATATTCAAAAGACGCGAATTTTGATCATCAATATACGAACGCAATGTTTCCTCCAATTCTTCAATTTTTACATCCATACCGCGAAGACATTTTTTTAACGTCTCACTCATATTACTATCAACATAGGCTTTTGTACTGACGTCATTAATATCTGTTGGTTCTTTCACATTCTTCAAATTCTTATGCTTACAGTCAAAGTATCCAGCCATGTGAAGTTTTAACGCTTTTTCTTGTTCTACGTTTAGACTTTCCTCCATATTGTCAACATATTGTTGAAGTAATATTACAGATTTATTCTGGAAATCTATACTATCATCCATGTACTCTTTGTTCACTGCTTGATGGGGCCATTTTGGATTACCTACGTTGCTCAAACACTTTTCTTCCAGGTCAAAATCACCTGTGGGCAAAAGTTTAAAACCCTTCCCAGGTGGACCTTGCACACCACCACCACCTTGAGAGACTTGAACTCGTTTAAAACTTCTTCCGAACTTATCAACGCTCATTTTGCTTATACACATAAACTTCCTATCCACATTCATTTATATATCAACAACTTAATCAACAACAATGAGCGTGCCCACCATTCACCCAGCACCCAAAAGAACCATCACCTCCCAAAGCCACAACATAGCACGTACCATCTCCCCAACCAATTAGCCAAAGCCACAACATTCTCACGATCATTACTCAACACCTAAAACCACAACATAGCACGTGCCCAACATTCCCACTCAACACATTCCCACGATCATTACTCAACCCACAACATAGCACGCTATCCCCAACCAATTAACTTAAAGCAAAACATTCCCACGATCCCCAAAGCCACAACACAACACGTGCCATCCCCAACCAACTATCCTAAGCGCCATCCCAAACCAATTAACCCAAGCGCCATCCCAAACCAATTAACCTAAGACACAACATTCCCACGATCATTACTCAACACCCAAAACCACAACATACCACGCGCTATCCCCAACCAATTAACCTAAGCCACTACATCCTACGCGCCAGCCCCCAAGACACACATCTATTCACGATCACACTCGCCACCACATATCACGCGACACACAAACGATCAATACACACAACAAACAATCACACTCGCCCCACACTACCGCGATAACAACTCCCAACAACACACGATAACAACCAGTTCCCATGACTCACACACAACACCTTATCTTTTCGGCATGCGACACACCTGACAAATGCCAAAACCACAACACACTTCCGGACTCACCTGGATCCAGATCATACATGAAGTAACTACTATTGTGACATGGAAATTTTATATATTAGAAGACTAGAAGATATTACCCTTTGGGTAACTCTTGAAAGCGATAGACATGTATCTTTTATAAGTGCGTTAAAGTCCCACAGTTTTAATAAAAGTGCCTTCCCAACAATTTATTCAGACAGTAAAGAATATCAAACAACAGGGTTTGTAAATTTTTAGTTTTCAAACGAGACGCACAACGACACACGATTCAAACATCCGATCGACCATTGTCTCAACACCAGACAAAGGGCAAATGGACTCTTGAAGATCCCGAGGATCCACAACTCATATGGAAGACGACAACTTTCCTTTGTGGCTCCAACCATATACAATCAACTTCCTCGCTCTCTATGGAATATCCAACCGATACACACACGAAAACAACAAATAAAAAACTATGTCTTATAAAATAATGTTAATCTTTAAAATTGTAGAATGAATCAATTTGTGTTCCCAAAACTAAAAGGAATTACTCACAACTACATGTAAATTGCTTTTGAATAATCTTCTGCAGAAAAGCCTCTAGGCTTCGCAGATTTCATATTGTCATGTTAAGTAACTTTAGCTTAAATGTTTTAAATAATCTCCTAAGGCTAACTGATATCCTACTTGGATGGAATATTGAAGCGGTAGAGCAGAACCGCTTCAAGGTTCCATCCAGCATTGAAGAGATAACTCCATGGAGACGTTGGGAGGCATAGAAGATAATTAATTTTATTTCATAAATGACAATAAATAATCAATCAATCAATCAATCAATAGATATATATTTCTCCCTAAAAATTAGGGGGAAACCGATATGCGCGGCTGTCCTTGCGAGCATCCGCCCTCACGTCGATCCCTCGGGATCAACTTTCACCCAGCAAAAATTTGTTTGGGCTCGGTGGTCAACTGTCCCCACACAGAAGGAAACACACACACAAACACAGAAACACACACGAGCGGAAAAAAAGGTACTGGGCGACCCCGAATACCTCGCCAAAACAATTCGCGGGGTACCGTCTTGGTACCGAAATTACTGTCCAAAATTAACCGCGAAGCGACCTTTGTGCCGCCAAACCGAATGTGGTTCTCAACCACGAAACTAATTTCACGGCGAAAAGGGACCTTTCGCGATGCACTTTGCACCTTTCTGGGCGCTACGCACTAGATATTTAATTTCGATTGGGGCTCAAACGAAGTCTCCCCAATCGCCACTTTCACAAGAAAATAAAAACCAGAAAAAGTGCACCGCACTACGCACATATATATATTTTCTTCAAAATATATATATGCGTAATCCTATGCACCACAAAAAAAATCTACCCAAACCAAAACAACAAAATCCCACAAAGGGGTACCAATCCGTTTGTATATTTTTTTATATAAAGGGTGGTTAAATTTTAAGGGCCGAGGTTGTTTTTCAATAATACATTGGTATGGTTCAATTATGTATGGAACAAAATATCGGCCAAATGGCCGCCGCGACTTCGGCGGCACACCTCCATCCTATGGTCCAAATTTTCGATGACGCTGCAGCATAATTTAGGTTCTATGCCGTTAATGTACCGAATTCGGTAATTATCTCATCCTTTAGCTCCTGAATTGTTGCTGGCTTATCGAGGTACACCTTTTCTTTAAAATAACCCCAAAGAAAAAAAGCCAACGGTGTCAAATCACATGATCTTGGCGGCCAATTGACATCGCCACCACGAATACGGCTATTGAATTTGTCACGCAAAAGAGCCTTGTTTCGTTAGCTGTGTGGCAAGTGGCACCGTCCTGTCGAAACCACATATCGTCCACACTCATATCTTCCAAATCGGGCCATAAAAAGTTCGTTATCATTTCACGACAGCGAACACCATTCACAGTAACTGCCTGACCGGCCTCATTTTGGAAAAAATAGGGCCGGATGATGCCGCCAGCCCATAAACCGCACCAAACAGTCACTCTTTGTGGGTGCATTGGTTTTTCGACAATCACTCTTGGATTATCATTCGCCCAAATGCGGCAATTCTGCTTATTGACGAGTCCACTGAGGTGAAAATGTCCCTCATCACTGAAGATGAGTGCACGATATGCATTTTGATTTTAACGCCCATTCTCATAATAAGCCTGAATAACTTTAACGCGTGAGAAATGTCAAATGAAATGCAGAAGAAAACTTGACGTTTAGGTGTGGTTCACATTCAACATAGTACCTTAAAATTTTCAATTGGGTCTGGCAGAACAAAAATCGATTGCTGATCTCGTGGGCTTGAAAAGAAAACTGGAGATGGTGCGAGCCAATGTGGAGACGTTCGCGCCACCACCATCATCATGGTCCAAGAACCTTTTGGAACCAGACTTAGCCTACATGACAGTGGAGGAACCGAAAGTAGCAGCCACTCGGAGCGAGTCACCACCAACTGTCCGCAGGAACTACAGCGCCGAAGGACACACCACCAGCGGAACGCCGAGACAGACCACCAGTCGGGCGCGGTGAGCCACCACCAAGAAGGGCAAGAGAGGCAACATCACCGAGAGTGCAGAGGGAGGTGCCACCACCACGGGCGTGGAGAGAGGAACCACCACCAACAGCACGGCGTGAGACGCCAACACCAAATATCCGTTGCTTCAACTGTAACAGGGTAGGACACATTGCTAATACGTGTTCGGTGCCTAGAAAATGTTTCGGGTGTGGGCAGCCCTAGGTGGGCATTCGCGACGAGGTGGTTCGGTTAGGTTTCACACTGGAGGTTCAGGACAACGATGCGCGTCCGTTTGTAGGAGTTAGTGTTTATGGAGTTAGGATGGTAGGGTTGTTAGATTCGGGTTCTTCGCGCACTATCGTTTGTAGGGATGGGTGGGAAATTTTGAAGAAGTTAGGATTAGGTTTAGAGCAGGGAAATACGCATAGAGTCGTTTTAGGTAATGCTGCAGGAGTAGGTGTAGCGGGGACAGTGTCTCTACCAATTGAGATGCGACAAAAAGCCCTCATGTTGGACCGGTTGGTCATACCCCAAAAATTGATACTAGGCGGCGGACTTCATGAGCCGAGCGGGAGTGGTACTTGATATGGGCTCGGGGAAATGGAGGTTCCATAATCAACCCACCGCTACGGTGTCCGAAATAATGGAAAGAGCCGAATTAGAGAGGGACCAAGAAAAGCAGCTAACGACCCTTGTGGAAGCACAAAATTAGGACGTCGTCTGAACCAATTAAGCAGAGGTACTATCCAGTATCTCCTGCGGTTCAGCATAGATGGAGAGTTAGAGGATATGCTCAAGGAAAGTGCCATTGAGAAATCGAACAGTCCGTGGGCTTCGCCTTCAACTCTGTTCTGTTTCGTCTTCCCTGCCTCAATCCTCATGCGAGGTAAAGGGAAACGTCGAACACGCCTTGCACATCCCTGCCTTTCCAACCCCTCTAGCCTCCCGTAGATCTTCCACACGTCCAAGGAAGGAATTCACAGAGGAGCCGCACCGCTCCCCGGAGAAACTCAGTCCCCACATTGACAGGTTCTCCATCTTTTCGGTTGTCACCTGCACAAACCGATTTTCCGTCACTGCTGCTCCTCCCGCCGTTGAGGTAGCTTGGCCTCCACCGCCGCCTTCGCCGACTTCTCGTTCTTCTCCTCGTCTTCGTGGGCCTCGTCACCCTCAAGGGTCGCCAACAATATGACCAGCTCGTTTTTCAGCTGCATCTTCTGCTCCTCATCCTCCTTGGTGACGGATTGCGACCTTCCGAATCGGGACATTGCCCACTCGATCTTCGTTTGTGCTTTCTTGAACTCTGAAGAGTCTCACAATGGAGGACTCTCCAGGAGCACATCAATTTCTTTAGTTTCTTCTTCGACCGCCTCGCAATTTTCGGAAAATTCAACCCCTTCAACCCCCCGGCACACTACCTCATAGGCCAACTCCTCCTGAGAAAGCCTATTAATCTCCATTTCTTTAATTCTCGGAAAAACCCAACAACTGAAACTGCTAAAAACAACCCTATTGCCAAGCCGAGTAAAAACAAAACCAATTAAGAAGAAATCCCAACAAGAACCGCCTAACAATAACGACCAAAAACCCACAATGAAATTAAAAAAAAAACGTAGTAAATCGAAATAACGACTAAAAAAATATTAAAAACCGGGATCCCAAGAACTTCGTTTAAGGCCAACCCCAAATCGCAAAAGAAATAGGAACCAAAACCAACTTTAAAAACCCTGAACCAAATCAATCAAACCAAAAAAAATTAAAAAGAAAATCAAAAACCAAAATCGAAAAATCCAAAAACAATATCAAAAACCAAAATCTAAAAATTACAAAAACCAAAATTAAAAGCGAAATAAAAAAAATCCAAAATCAAAATCAAAAAATCCCAAAATCAAAAAGCAAAATAAAAAAATCTGAAATCAAAACCCAAAATCAAAAAAATCCCAAAAACAAAAAATCAAAAACCAAATAAAAAAAAATTCAAGAAATATGAAATAAAAAGGTCAAGAAAAGGATAAATAAAAAAAAGGATATAAAAATCAATTTAAGTATGCCTTTCGGCTTAGTCTATGTTTTTTTTTCAATTATGAACAGTCTGTTTTGTTTTTTGTTTAGCCAAGAAACTGGTAAAAAAACTTGGCTTAATTTATCTATCTTAACCTACTTTAAACTAGCTTAACCTAACATTAAAACTTAAAAAACTATCTTAACTATGTCCGTAACTTTACGAGCAAGTGCACCAGGGCGTATATGTTATGTTTATGCCTAACATATATAATTAAGCAATGCATCTTTTTTTTTTTTTAGTTTATATAAATTTTTATTTTTTTTTCTTAAGTACTACCCTATAACCTATGTAAGCTGACCACCATCAACTATCGCGTCATCATTTTGAAAAGCCAGCGGCGGCAGAGACTGGTTTGGTGTAACCCCCAGTAAAATTCCCTTTCTTTGGCAGACTCTCTCCTGTCTCGAGCAGAGATCGCTCTACTGAACCGGAGGAGATCCTCGTGACTGCGAGCAACATCCCGTTCTTATTGGAGTCGCCTGTATAATGTTCGGCGTACGACATGGAAGATGACAGGACATCCTTCTGGATCCTGTATTAGGCCACTTTTGTCGAGATAGAGGAACGCTTCAGGAGGAATAAAGCCGGTGAGGCGCACTCTCTCATGGTACATAACACTGGGGTAGTAAGCCCCAAAGATCAGAATGTTGGAAGAAGTCATAGCTCGTGCAATATGTCTTCTGATCAGTTTAATAAAATAAAATTATCTATCCTGTTCAAGTTTGTCCAAGTTGGCTGCTGGAAGACAACCCCCTTGCCACAGCAAAGGCCTATTTAGCTTGTACATGCCATGTACAGCGGGGTCCTGAAAAGGATAGTTTCGCACTTCCAGTCGTCGCAAAATCTCTGAATTTGTTTGAAGTCAAGTTGCAGCAAGTTACATAAGTAATAATACTTCGACATTCGGACCTGATCTGTACGCTACTAGATCGTCGGCGTACGCAATTAAGTGCGGCATGGAGCCTATAAGATCTGCAGTGAATATTGAGAACAAGATCGGTGAACCAACCGCTCCCTGTTGCAGACCATTTCTGACGTCAAAGACCGTGGTAGAAGTTACGTAGCCAATTTTCACGACGAACTTTCTACCTATTATTATGTCATAGATCATGTATAGCAATGATTTGCTTATGCCGAGCCTGACCAGCTTGAGTAAGAGGCCCTCTAACCAAACGGTCTTTCTCCAAGTCAAGGCACCCGTGCATTGCTTTTTGTCTTTATTCCACTGAATGTCGGATACCAGTTTGGACGCGGCATGTATAGTTTCATGCCCCGCCCTGAATCCGAACGGGTTGTCCGGTATGATTTCTTTTTCCTCAACCCATTGCTTCAGAACTTGAGTGACTATCTTTTCAAAAACCTCGCTTATACAAGGAGGAAGACTGATCGACCGAAGATCTGTCAGGATAGATTTGTCTTTGTCCCGTTTAGGGATTGGTTGCACCACAGCTGTTTTCCAGTGTACCGGGTAATAAGTAAATAATACTCAGCACATTATTGAACAGCGTTGTGTAAATCTGCCCGGCTTTGGGGGGGAAGATAGCGAAGCACAATATTTGGTATACAATCGATTCTCACCGACTTTTTCTTCTTCAGCGAGTTAAAGATACTCTGAACACCTTCTTGAGAAATCATCAAACCATCATTGGCGACGGCATTATTTGCCATGTTATCGTCACTGAACCTGGTAAAACCAGGATTCTCAGATCGCCATTGACTTATCTCGTTTCGGAGCTCGAAGTGGTTTAGCGAGGCTCTATGCTCCAGGTCGTGATTCGGCCTACGAACTTCGTTGACCGTATACACTCGCTGAAACACAGCACCAATTGCTTTCACCTTCTCCTGGGGATCTTCAACCACGAAGAAGTCGTTGTCTAGTACTGCCCCATCTGGATCGATGCCACCTGAAGTCAGTAATTGTTCGTTAATTGTCGTTCTGGGAAGTCTAACGGCCTGAATGTCGTTTTGATCTTTACTCCGAAATATTTTATTTACTTGTGGCAACATACCCGGGTTGTTAGATCGTACTGCCCGGATTTTATTGCCCCAGTGCAAGCTCATAGCCAAGCTATAGTTCATACGTATTAACTGTTGGAAGTCTCCGACTTCAATTCCCTGACTTCCGCGTTTTGTGGATCTGTAAACCGCGTGTGCACGAGTTTGAGTCTTGACAGCAGCCTACTTTTGTGCACGTGAAGTGCATCGATGGTAGCATTTCGATAAACACCACTGTCATCGATTTGTACTACCTTCGGAATAATCTTGCATGGTACGTTTAATTACGTCGTCCATTTGTATGTGGTACCTGTCAACCTCTTCGTTCGTTAGGTTTCTGTTTGATGGAGGATTGATCCCACTCGAAAGTAGTTCTGTGGATAACGTCCTGGAGAAGCGAGGCCAGCGAGCCTTATTGTAATTATAAGGGTGCCTCTGGACATACTCCTCCAGTTCTTCCACCTCGTTCGGGAACTGAATAGCCGCGAAGAGTCCGCAGTGATCACTCTCGTACTCAACAGCAGTTAAACAGTTCCACGTGTGTCTTTCCACGTCTAGTATCGTCTGTCGTCTGTCGATCAGCAACAGATCCAGATAGGACCCGCATCTGGGGTACGATGGTCTATCAGTTGCAAGCAAATCTAGCTTGAACTCAATATTGTGCTCTGCCAACGAGTTATACAGTGGGGTCCTCCTGGCGTTATGCACTCTGTTGCCCCATTCTCTATGCTTGGAGTTCAAATCCCCAGCAATGATATAATAGTTTTCCTCCGAGCTCAGTCGAAGGCTAGTGAAAAGAGTACCGAGTTCTGAAATGAAGTTGCGATTGAGTGCAGGATTGTCAGCTGCGTAGATCGCGATCACATATAACCGCTTTCCATACTGGACAGGAATGCGTGCAATACACGTTTCTAGCACTTGAAATCTTCGCACTTCACTGCTATACATGACCTTATGACAGAGACCTTTTTTAATTAAGAGAGCGACCCCGCCCCCTCGCAAGGGTTGGGGCCGGTCTCTTCGAACTACGTGGTAATTCTTGTACCAGAGTGTGGGCGTCTGGTTCAGCATAGTTTCGCTGGCCATCAGCACGTCTGGATTGTGAGTTTGCATAAGGTTGCCGAGCGTTAATTTGCGTTCTGTCCTAATCAGCGAATTCACATTCACTGCTAGGATTTTAAGGTTACTAGCTACGTGCGCAGCCATTAGACCGATGATGCGTTTGGCACGGCAAACACCGTCGAGTAGATTAATTCTACTCGAGCTGCTTGCTCTTGGAACTGTTTCTCGAGCTGAGCGATCTGCCCCTGGATAGAGAGCAGTATCGCCATCATATCCAGATTCGCTTCAGGTTGCCTGACCACTGGGACCGGGGTCACCTTCGGCACTGTCCGTTGTACCGGTCGCCTTCCTGATGCCATTTGGGCGTAGGAGACGGAACACGGGGCACTGGCCGAGCTTCTACCATTTTGACTTGTTTCTTTGCCTCTATACTCTTTCTGATCTCCTGGACCTTGGGGCATCCCCGCTAATTAGCAGGGTGCCTATTGGTCTTACAGAGTACGCATGTGAGCATAGCCCTGTCCTCGACTTTTTCCTTCCCTAAACGGCATTCCCTTGGATTGTGGGTTTCTGCGCATTTGACGCAGCGAGACTCCATGTTGCAGTTCGCTGCGGCATGCCCTCGTACAGCGAGCACATTGGAGTATGTGCTTCGTCTTTATTAATGTTTCCCATCTAACAGAACTGGAGCCTAAACGAGTCATTCGATTTAGGCTCTCTATTCTACTGTCTGGGGTGACCTGAACAAGGAAGAACGGAAGTTTCCTGTTCTCTCTTTTCGTTACCGCAGTGGTGAAGGGCTTAACCCCAACGAACGTGACATGGTCGCCCTGCGCCTGGCGCAGTACAGCGAGGATCTCTTCGGGATCAGTAGCAGGATCCACTCCCTTAAGGAACATGGTCTGCAATTTCTACACTTTTGGGGTGTACGAAAAAAACTGGGCCTCTACCGCCGCTAGCTTTTCTTTTATAATGTGATAGTCTGCCCCTGATGAGCAGTGGACAGACATCCGTAAGGGCCCTTTATATTTCAAATAGAAAGAGTTATTGGTGGCCAACTTACACAGAGTGTGGACCTCCTTCGTCTCCAGCCCGAAAACATTGATCGGAGGCCATCTCTCCTTCTTCGTTGCAGATGGTTGCTGCTGATGTTGTTGTTGTTGCTGTGGCTGCTTCTGCTGCTGTTGCTGTTGCTGCTATGCGGCTTCTTCTTCTTCAGTTGCTGTTGTTTTTGTTGTTGTTGTTGTTGATGTTGTTATTGCTGCTGCTGTCGTCGTTGCTGCTGTTGTTGTTGTGTAGCTTCCTTGGCCGCTATCCTTGCCTGTAATTTATTTTTTAGGGCTTGTATGTGGGCATCTAGCTCCTCCCTCTTCCTCTGGATATTACTCAAGTGCTCCAGATTCTTCTCCTCTTCGTCATCCGAATCGGATGACATTAGGGCACTGTAGGAATTCCCTCTACCTCCGTAGACGAATCTCCCCCCGCCGTCTGCCGACTCGTATTGTACGTCGTCGATTGGATGTTGTTGTTGTTCTCGATTATGGCAATTGCTGCTGACGTTGAGGCTGTTGCAGTTGTTGTTGCTTCTTTTTTTGCGCTTGCTACTGCTGTTGTTGCAACATTTATATCGCCTGAGGTTACAGTGGAGCGGCGCTTCACCAGGTTCGACTGCGGTTGCAGTTTCTTCCTCCTCTTCCTCCTTTTCTCCTGTGGATTTGGCTGGTGGCCTGATGCACTAGGTCGATGGCCTGATGTTTCAGCATTCCCACACGTGTTAACGAGCGCGGGCCGCTCTGCTGATTCCATTACTCCACTTGCACTATTTTGCTCCTATGCACCACAAAGAAAAATCTACCCAAACCAAAAAAACAAAATCCCACAAAGGGGTACTTATCCGTTTGTATATTTTGTATATATATATATTTTTCGTCCACCGGTGTCCTACGTCTTCTCCGTTGTCCTCGTCTTCTCGCCCCTTTTTCTTAATTCCGTCTTGTGTATTCTTCTTTTCTGTTGATTATTCAGGCCTCTTGCCGGCTCTATATTTTTATGTTTTTTTCCTTTTTAAATTTTTTCTTTCAAAATTCTTCAAAAAGCCGCAAACAAACTCTTGAGACAGCATGTCTCGGACTCTGTTAATTAAACTCGGAATTTTAAAGCGGAATTTGGCTCTTTTCTACCAGACGCAATCGGGTCTGGCAGAACCAAAATCGATTGCTGATCTCGTGGGCTTGGGAAGAAAACTGGCGATGGTGTGAGCCAATGTGGTCCAAGAACCTTTTGGAACCAGACTTAGCCTACATGACAGTGGAGGAACCGCAAGTAGCAGCCGCTCGGAGCGAGTCACCACCAGCTATCCGCAGGGACGCACACACACGCAGGGACAGCGGCACGCCGAGACAGACCACCAGTCGGGCGCGGAGAGCCACCACCAAGAATACGGCTAGAGGCAAAATCACCGAGAGAGGAACCACCAGCAGCAGCACGGCGTGAGACGCCAACACCAAATATCCGTTACTTCAACTGCAACAGGGTAGGACACTTTGCTAACACGGTTCGGAGCCTAGAAAATGTTTCGGGTGTGGGCAGCCCTAGGTGGTCATTCGCGACGAGGTGGTTCGGTTAGGTTTCACATTGGAGGTTCAGGACAACGATGTGCGTCCGTTTGTAGGAGTTAGTGTTTATGGAGTTAGGATGGTAGGGTTGTTAGATTCGGGTTCTTCGCGCACTATCGTTTGTAGGGATGGATGGGAAATTTTGAAGAAGTTAGGATTAGGTTTAGAGCAGGGAAATACGCATAGAGTCATTTTAGCTAATGGTGCAGGAGTAGGTGTAGCGGGGACAGAGATGCGACAAAAAGCCCTCATGTTAGACCGGTTGGTCATATCCCAAAAATTGATACTAGGCGGCGGACTTCATGAGCCGAGCGGGAGTGGTACTTGATATGGGCTCGAGGGAAATGAGGTTCCATCAACCCACCGCTACGGTGTCCGAAATAATGGAAAGAGCCGACTTAAGAGGGACCAAGAAAAGCAGCTAACGACCCTTGTGGAAGGGGCCTCCCGGGACATTCCCGAAGGTATTGGGTGCACTCATTTGGTGGAGCACAAAATTAGGACGTCGTCTGAACCAATTAAGCAGAGGTACTATCCAGTATCGCCTGCGGTTGAGCATAGATGGAGAGTTAGAGGATATGCTCAAGGAAGGTGTCATTGAGAAATCGAAGAGTCCTTGGGCTTCACCGATCGTTATGAATAAGGGATGCGTATCCGCTTCCGTATATAACCTCTACCTTGGACAAGCTTCGGGATGTCAAATTTTTGTCCTCCCTCGACATTAAGTCGGCCTACTGGCAAGTGCCGGTCGAAAGGAATTCGCGGCAGTACACGGCCTTCACGGTTCCAAATAGGGGGCTTTACCAATTTAAGCGGATGCCCTTTGGATTGCACAATGCACCAGCAACGTGGCAGCGGTTCATTGACACCGTGCTAGGCCCTGACCTAGAACCACATGTGTTCGTATACCTCGATGACATCATCGTGGTTACGAACAACTTCAAAAAACACCTCGAGATTTTGGGAGTAGTGTTTAAGCGTATCAAAGAAGCAGGTCTGAAAATGAGTAGAGAGAAGTGCAACTTCTGTATGTCCTTTCTTAGTTATATAGGGTATGTTGTTGATAAAAATAGCTTACATGTGGACCTGGAGAAAGTAGAAAGTATGGTTAGGATTCCTGTACCGAAAAACGTTAGGGAAGTTAGGAGCTTTTTACCGTTTCGTGGTATAGGCCTTTGACCAATCTTCTCAAGAAGAGCAGCAAGTTTTTTTGGACGGATGAGTGCGAGGGGAGTTTCCAAAAGGCAAAAGAGTGCCTGGTAACTGCTCCGATCCTTACCTGTCCGGATTTCGAGCGTCCGTTTTGTGGTACAAACCGACGCTTCGGACTATGGTATAGGAGCAGTGCTCAGTCAGGTATTTGAGGGTGGAGAGAAAGTAATTAGCTACTTGAGTAGATCACTGAACAGGAGTGAGCGAAACTATTCGGTTTACTGTCGTGACGGATCACTATTCCCTAGTAGGGTTGAGTAACCTGAATGACCCTTGTGGTAGGTTAGCGAGGTGGGCGGTGAAGCTACAACAATTCGATTTCGAAATTGTCCATGGAAAGGGAAAGGAACATGTCGTTCCGGATTTGCTCTCTAGGGCCGTTGAGGTGTCGGCAGGGATAGAAGAGCATAGTGTTTCGGACCCTTGGGTCAAAAAGATGATGGAGAAAGTTGTAGCAAACCCCCTCTCATATCCGAAATAGAAGGTAGAGTTAGTGAAATTGTTCAAGTTTGTTAGGGCCAATCAGGACCAATCATCGTGATTAGGAGCTAGAGTGGAAAAAGGTGGTAGGGGAATCAGATAGGGACAAGATTTTGAAAGAAGGTCACGACAATGAGTTAGCAGGACACATGGGTGTCAGAAAAAAATTTGCTAGGATAGGAGCCCGGTATTATTGGCCGAAAATGCGGGCCAATATAACCAGGTATGTTAGGAGCTGCAGGGTTTGTCAAAGTGTGAAACCGGGGAACACCAACCCGGCTGGTTTGATGGTACGGTGGAGGGGGGGTCATAGAACCCTGGCAGATGATATGCGTCGACTTAGTGGGACCGCTCCCAAGATCGACGAGCGGGCTTACCTTCATTTTAACAGTAGTGGACTTCTTCACAAAGTTCTCACTACTGTTCCCATTAAGAGCTGCAACCGCAAAATCGGTGTGCAAACAGCTCGAGGATAACGTGTTCCTCCTATTCGGAGTACCGGCGGTAATCGTGTGCGATAACGGACCTCAGTTCAGCGGGTCGGAACTAAGGAAACTATGTCAACAGTAAGGGACGGAAATAAAATATACGGCACACTACCATCCGCAGGCCAACCCGGCCGAGAGGATAAACCAAATATTGAAAACAACGTTACGCGCATACGTTTCAGAAAACCATCGGAAGTTGTATGCACACCTGGCCATGGTCGCATATTGTATCCGCACAGCACGGAACGATGTATTGGGGGTTACCCCATACTACGCAAACTTCGGGCGGGAGATGACAACGTCGGGAGCGAGACGGGATGGAAGGCGAGCCATGAAAGTCGAGGAGCGCGATGGTGACACGGCTACAGGATCGAGCGACATAACCACGGGAGAGGAAACGCGAACGGAACTGATGGAACTCGGAAAACGATTGCAAGAGCTGAGGGCTGATATAGGCAAGAAATTGACTGTAGCAATACAGAATACTTCGAACGTATACAACCTGAGGCGAAGTCCAGTACCTACCAAATGAATTGATATGGCGGATATGGTACTGTCGGATGCAGCAAACTATTGTACGGCAAAACTAGCGCCGAAATATATCGGCCCGTTCAAAATACGGAAAAAGGTGTCCCCGTGGACCTATGTGCTCGAAGATGAGACCGGAAAAGAGAGAGGCACCTGGAACGTGAAAGACCTCAAATATTTTAATTAATAGCGGAACGTTGGGGGATACACCGATCGAAATTTGCAAGCAAATTTCCAGGAGGTAAGGGTGGGGTTGTAATATGTTCTGTTTCGTCTTCCCTGCACCTCAATCATCATGCGAGGCAAAGGGAAACGTCGAACACCTCGCCAAATAGCGCTTCCCCTGATTGAGATTGTCTGCAAGGGATCTTACCAGATCGTAGGGATCGCGACACCAAAGGGTTACTTATCCGGAATAGTTGAAATAGTAGCAAACATTGACTTACACCAGAGCCCTGGGATCCTCATAATTCTCCGGAGTCGCCGTCTAACCCCTGAGAGCAGACCACGAATGTCAAAGAATGACCCGAAAACGTACATACATATGTATGAGCGAATAAAACCATACAAATCGATAAACGTATACCACTTATAATATAACAATACACCGATCACAACATAAATATAAACATACAAACGCATATAATACACAAGATAACTATACATACAATAATACATCATACAAAAATAACATACAAAGGAATAACACAAACAATCATATGTTCAGTATATGACGTCACCAATGAATGTGCGAGTAAATGAGGAGTGGAAGAGTGAGGCATCGAGGGAGGCTGCCGGTGCATTGGACGTGATTCCCTTTGCGCTGGTAGCCGATCATCGAGCATATGATCGACAGGTTCGGTACACGCACCAGTGGGAACATACACACCCGCACCATGAGGGACTGGATAGCGGGGGGTGTTACTCCGAGGTAATTTGCGTATGTGAGAAATGCACCAAATTACCAATCACAAAACAAATTATATATATTCGTATATATTTTGAAGGTATTGCGGTGCACTTTTTTGGTTTTTATTTTTTGTGAAAGTGGCGATAATGGAGACTCCCTGGGAGCCCCAATCGAAATTAAATATCGAGTGCGTAGCGCCCAGAAAGGTGCAAAGTGCATCGCGAAAGGTCCCGTTTCGCCGTGAAATAAGTTTCGTGGTTGAGAACCACATTCGGTTTGGCGGCACAAAGGTCACTTAGCGGTTAATTTTGGCCAGTAATTTCGGTACCAAGACGGTACCCCGCGAATTGTTTTGGCGAGATATTCGGAGTCGCCTAGTACCTTTTTTTTTCCGCTCGTGTGTGTTTTCTTCTGTGTGGGGACAGTTGGACACCGAGCCCAAGCAAGTTTTTGCTGGGTGAAAGTTGATCCCGAGGGATCGACGTGAGGGCGGATGTTCGCAAGGACCGCCGCGCATATCGGTTTTCCCCTAATTTTTAGGGATTAATATATATATATACCGGGCGGGGTATATATATAGATATTTATAGTTTTCGAGTGGGTTTCATCGTTCCCAGTGAAAGACGACGTGGCGCCTACTTCCATCGGGAAGATTGGTTTTTTTTCGATTTTTTTGGAGTTGTGTTTTGGGGACCCACCCCAGCTGAGTTGTGCGATGCCGTAGGTCTATTGGCACCACCAGGTGTCGCTAGTTGCGCGACAGGATAACAAATTCCGTGACATTCAAGAGGAACACAGGAGAGCAACATTTTAAGTCCTAAAAAACTTACTCTGAAGTATATAACTATTGCAGAAATGTTAAGGTTAGTAATCTAATCTATTTCAATTCTAGAAGCTAGTGAAATCTTTGATTTTTATGTGGATAAACCAAAAATGTACGTATAAGCCAGAGTAGATTCTGATTTAAAAGAGCTACTCCTAGAAAAAATAGACTGTTGTGTTAGGGTTCACCTTGATGAAAATAGTAGTTTAATAGACATATATAATAAGTATTCAAAATTAAAATTATTGGACGATAATAGAACAATTCATATTAAACACAGAATGAAATGGAAATTCAACTCCAATTCCTTGCCTAATTCACAAGATGACACTTCTCAAAATAATCTAAACGAAAGATTTCAAAATTCAAACCAAAAACCGTTTAGCCAAAATCAGCAAAGCTTTAATAAAAAAAACTATAGTAATTCTAACCCAAATAGACCAGGACCAAATTCAGGCCAAGTTAATACAAATTTTCACAATCAGCCTCAACACAGACCAAACAATTAGATGTTTAATTGACACTGGGTCAACAACCAGTTTAATAAAACCAAATATCCTTACCAATCAGGAAAAAATTCTTACCAAACCAGAATACTATTCGACATTAAGTGGTGCCGGTGTAATAAAAATGAAAATCATATCCCCTGCCCCCAGCGAATTTTTAGATGAAATTGAATAACAGATGTCTCTTTGATCGATATAAAATTTGCTCTTTAGAGCCAATTGTCACTTGAACGAGGAAGAAAGAACGTATATCACAGACATTGTTAAAAAATACAAGAATATATTTTACAAGGAAGGGGATACTCTAACATTCACCCATGAAATAACGCACGAAATTATTACTGATACCAACAAGACAATTTTTTTCAAAAATATATCGATACTCTAAGGTTCACGAGAAAGAAATCGAACGGCAAATAAACGAAATGCTTGAACAGGGAATTGTAATCGAAAGCAATTCTCCATATAATAGTCCTCTTTGGGTCGTGCCAAAGAAGAGAGACAAGAATTCTGTTCAAAAATGGAGAATTGTTATAGACTACCGAAAATTAAATGAGGTCACTACTAGTGATCAATTTCCAATACCTAATATTGACACAATATCAGATAAATTGGGAAAGCCGCAGTATTTTACTACCTTGGATTTGGTAAACCTGAGGATAGAAAAAAACTGCGTTCTCAACACCTTTTGGTCACTTCGAATATGTGAGAATGCCATTTGGCTTAAAAAATGCGCCTTCAACAATGAAGACTCATGAATGCAATTTTAAGAAAGTATATTAACAAATTCTGCGTCGTATATCTAGACATTTAAATTTTTACCACTTCCCTTCAGGAACATCTTATAAATTTAAAATAATCCTACAGGCTCTGCAAGAAGCTGGCTAAAAATTCAGATAGGAAAATGTAAATTGTTGTACAAAGATACTGAATATTTAGGACATGTCCTTAGCCCGGAAGGAGTCAAACCCAACCCGGATAAAATACGTACAATTCGTGACTTTAAACTTGCTACCCAAAAACAAATGAAATCATTTCCAGGCTTAACCAGGTATTATAAAAAATTTATTAAAGATTATGCCAAGGTGGCTTACCCCATGGGAAGGTATTTGAAACAGGGAGCGAAGGTAAACCCTAATGATCCAAACTACATATCGGCTTTCGAAAAATTAAAAGAAATTAACTGATCATCCTATACTTAAATACCCCGATTTCAAAAGACGCATTGGGTGCAGCATTAATTCATGGGATGTCCCCATATCGTTCGCTTCTCGTACACTTAACGATCATGAGAAACACTATTCCACGATCGAAAAGGAATTGCTCGCAATAGTTTGAGCAGTTATGCACAGATCACCAACCCATTAAATGGCTACACACAAAGCATATAGGAAGAGATCTTAATCCGAGACTTCAACGGTGGAACATCCAATTAGGAGAGTATGACGCAAAAGTTAATTACATTAAGGGAAAAGAAAATAAATTAGCGGATTTCTTGAGAAGAATCAAAACAGTGACGTTGCTGATATATTCCGAAGACATTTCAGTACAGGAAAAGTAGTAGCAGATCACCCTTTACCACAAAAATGAATCTGGGAATTATTACCTCAGTCGTAAACAAGTTCGGTTGCAAAATGCCTGTGCTAAGTTGCTGCTGAATATTCTCAACTTTTTCCTTTAGGGAGTTCAGCTTGAACATTTGTTCAATAAAAAATGTTTCACTCTTAAGTTTCATAGCGAGTCCTTCGATTTGATTAAATCTCTCTAGGACACGTTTTTGATCTGATTCGATAACCCGTCTTAGTAGTGTTATGCTTTTGTTATAATTAGTGTTTATCTTGATTTGTTGGTTCACGGTTTTTATTATTTCATTGCTCTTGAATATTTTGCATATCATCGTCGAAGAGCCACTTGAAAGATTTACCTATAACATTGACGAGGCCTCTTTTATACCTGTGGGGCATCATGGTTTGGACCATATTTCGAATGTAGACTAATTCATTATTTAAGAGGCTTTTGTGCTCACTTTCAACATCGACATGATTAGCAATTGTACTAAACTGATTAAGGATATTCAGAATTGCCTGTGGGGCTATTATATGTAAAACTATGTGGTACTTATGAACTATGTCAACTTTACCTACATATATTGATTTCGCAGTATCCGAGGTTCGAATAGATTTTCTCAATTCTCAGAGTTTGGGACGACATTGGAACTAGTACTAGCAGGAAAAGGTATAAAAGCATTACCCGCAAATTTTGAAGGTCGTTTAATATTGGATTCTTGTACATTACTTAAGGAGTATTTCCTGCTGTTCTTTATACCTAACGCTAGCATAATTTTTTATAAATCGTTGCTGTCGAGTTTCAAAGTATTCTTCGTGGTTTTTGTTACATTTTGTTATCGCGTTTCTTCTGTTTTTATTTATTCTGTCAACTACGGCCTTATCAATTATATTGTTTTCTACTTTGAGTGCTGTAGCCTTAATAGATGAATGGAATGAAGAATTATACAATTCGACTGCCTTTGCCATTTGCTCTTTAATTGGTATTCTATTTTCCAGATTCAAAACCCGTATTCGTTCTGTAAGGGTATTGTTTAAACGTTCCGCATCTGCGTAAGTGTCAACTAGAACTACATCATTCATATTGGTTGGGGTTTCAGTAAATTGGAACTTTTTTCTGATAGGCTTCCTATCGTATTTTGCCCCAGTGCAAAGATCGCAGTTGTTAACAACCTTATTAATAAGATTTCTAAGTTTCAGCCCCTCATAGTTGGCAGTTATACCAGAAGGACCAGATTCATTTTTGTGGTAAAGGGTGATCTGCTTTATGGCTTCTTCTTCATTTGAGATTTATTTAGAATTAAGAGGAACTATGTCGATCAACTTTTGTTGAACCTGGTGGTAGAAAAAATCGTTCAGTTCTGAATACACTGCTTCACCTCAAAAAACTCCTAAGCATTCATCTTGGTGTCGCTTCTTTTAACGAAGGCAACATAATTTTAGCCATTAAGCTACCTGCCGATAGTTTAAACGTTAGCAAAAAACTGTTAATTCCAGTTTCAAATAAGGAGCACTATGAACTGGAATTCGATCCCCAATTTATAGTCGATATAGACAATAACTCTTACACATTTGAAGAAAGCAAATGCTTGTAAGAGCTGAAAAGAAGTAAGAATTGTGCAATCAAGAAAAATTGTTTTCAGAGGAAAAATCACTTTAAACATATATTTGAAGTTGATAGCTCGCTAATGGCAATGAAAAACCTAAAAAAATAACATAATTACAGTACTTGTGACGAAAGAACGTTCCTCGCAGATGGGTATTACCCGTTTTCATTTAACAACTGTACCATTTTTATAGATAATCCTCAATTTTCAAGCAAACTTTTTGAAAATACGGACACTTTCATCATTCCTAAGATCAATGATACCTTTCAAACTCTTAATAAGATCACCTTTGAAGACATTATATTAAAACAAGGATCTAATATCAAGGCTATTGACGAGTTAAGGTTCCATAAAACCATTCAATATAGTTTTCTAAATACCAGTTTGTTATTCCTTTTAGTTGTAATTGCTGCATTGTTAATACTTACTTATAAACAAAAGAAATGTAAAATTAACATATTAAAATATAAATTCAACTGTCAACACAAATCAAAGTATTTGTTAAATTGTTAATATTGATAAGCGAAAAGAAAAGTGTGGCTTTTAAAACGTTTAATAAATAAAGAAAACAACCAATAAATAATAATAAATAATAAATTCGTACATTTTATGAAATTAGATCCGGGAGTATCTCAACATGGCGGGGTAAGTGTTACGTTAGTACACTTACCCCAAAATGCAAACTCTCGAATTAGTCAGCTCGACACGTTATTTACCTTTGTTGCTGCATCAGCACAACGAAGTTAATAGGATTCTGGAAATTCGATCATTGTTGCACAAGCACCAGAACACATTAATATTTTCGCATTTCCGATTGCCAGTCAATGCAGATTGCTGACTACGTAAATATGTGTGTAGTATTAAGTAGGTCATAAGAAATATCGTAGCATAGGTTAAGAATATTAATGCAAATAAAGTTCAGTCTTCAGACCACCTTCAAACAACAAACGTGTTTCTTATCACTTGCGTAAAATTCATAAAAAAAATGTTTGTGTCTTTAGTTTTTGGAAGCGTAACAATCACCACACGAGACAAGTGCATCGTTTGAATGACAACCAGTGATTAAAAATGACGTATGACGTGAGAGGCGTTTCGAACAGCTAAAAGTTTTCCTCTTCGAAAAAATGAGGTGAACCAGAGAATTTTTTGAAAAAAGCGCTCGTTATTTGAACGTTTATTCAAATCCATATGTTTCACCCCAAAAAGGAGGCGGACCTTAAAAACACCGATTTATGTTCAGAAGGTATACCTGGAAGTTTATTGGAATGCGCTGATCATTGACACGTTACATTTCAATTCGAATATGTTGCCTTTGAAATATTGGAAAATATATAAGGCGAAAGGGTGTTAATATGATTTTGTGGTTGAATTCAACTTGTAAATAATCACACCGAGATAGTCGTCTTTCCAGTGGAAAACCCCTTGCCTATCGCGTTTCACCCGAATTTTGCTCTAAACGCACGCATACTACTTTATTTTCACGCACACTTCTTAAGGCCTTAGAGCAGCCTGCAGTTGCTCTCTGATCAATCGTATTTACAAACACTGTCTGTGAACATTTTATGAAATCAAGGGGCAAGAGAGGTAGAAGTTGTCTATCTCTTTAATACTTCATCTCTGATTCATAGTAATGTAACACACCGTCTGCACTGGCCATGAACCATGCCATGTTCATGAACATGACATGAAAAAATTTGGTGGAGACACAAAAATCCTTGTCCAAACCAACATCAGGTCGGTGAATTTCGAATTACGACAAGGCATCCTGTTCAAAAGTTAGACATGGAATTTGACGTTTGAATATACGTGCACGTTTTTTTTAAATGTGGTGGTTGGTTACATGCGTACGCAAATTTACAGAATTTAATTCCCTTGAATTATTTCGTATTGCTCACTTTAACAATGTATATCTATCGATTACTCAAACACTCTTCATTTAGCTAATAAATTCGAATTAATGGTGTTGCAACAGAAGTCATTACTTGAAGCATTTTTGTTTTGGACTCATATCACATATAAATTGTGATGCAAGATTCGTAAATTTATCCTAAATATCCCTTAAAACAGTTCGTTAAGGTTTGCTTTAATTTTAAAATGCAAATTGTGAAAGAAGCTTTTTTTCGCATGTTATTATAATACTATATACTTTGCTAAACTTGACGAACACCACTCATGGAATGTTTCCAGATCCTGGGCAAGTGAAGCACATTGGGAATGCATTTGACACTCTCTCGGGCAAAATATAATTTGAAGGGATAAATAGCTGATCAAAAGACACCACTTGTGAAAGTATGCGTAAAATATAGCTTTCAAATAAAGGTTATGGTATTTTAGTTGGAAAGTTGAATATCTCTATTAGCAGCTTTCTGGTGTTAACACAAGCGTTAAGCTGTGAGGTTTTTCGCGGAAGAATTAAAACAAGAAGGTGAAATATGTTTATATTAATAGGTGTGAGGAATAGAGAAGCTAGCTATCGGGATTGTTTTATTACATGCTACCCAAGATCTAACCCAGATTGGCGAATCGACCTATAATTCTGGCAGATAATTTTGGTACTAAGAGTATGATACGGACTTCTGATGGAAAGGAATAGGAATTGAAATTTCGAAATGTGGTGGTGATTTAAAAACGTGAAATTAATAAAAGAAATTAATAATTTTAATTCCAAATAATGTTTTAATATTTGTATATTTTTTGTGGCATAAGAAAACAGTCCTGATCAACTAAAAAATGTATTTCTTTATTGTGGTATTATCTTGCTTGACATATGCTCGTTTTACTTTCCCTCCTATGAGTGCAACAGTCAGATAATGTTTGAAGTTTATGCGGGAAGGTACAGTTAGCACATATTGTGGAGCGCTAAGTGCAACTTCAGCACACGCGCCGATGCAGTAATGCAAACTCAGCACACGCGCCGGATACCTGTTGCGCACCTTCGGAACAACTGAGAAAAACCGTAATAAGGACGTCGTGAGTGTTTAACATAAGAATAACGTTTGTGTGACGTAAAATTCGTGTCATTAGTCGTGAGTGTTCTACATAAGAATAACACGAACGACTGTAGCAATAAACCCTTCGCGAATGTTTTACATAAGAATAACATAAAACGCTGTCGCAAGTTTATTAAGATCAGACAGTGTCCAGTTAAGTGAGTGAATCCTGTACCATTAATCATCATTATATACCACTCACTGCGTACCTCAAGGTCCGGTATTGACTTCCATTTTTTTTAATAATTTTATGTCCGACATACCAGTACCTAATTGTAACACTTTCCTAGCTTTGTTCGCTGATGACACAGCCCTGTTCTCATGCAATATCTTAGCACAGGACACCCTAACTTCTCTTCAAAATACACTGCATGCGTTTCAGTTATTCTGATTCAGATGGAAAATCGAACCGAATGCAGATAAATCTCAGGCTATGTGGTTTACTCGACGCAAAAAACACCAATTCCTACCTCAAACAAACCTCGCATCGAGTGGTCGGAAAGCTGTAAGTATTCAGGAGTTACTTTCGATAAAAAACTCACATTTGAAAAACGGTTCAGAAAGCAAACCTGGTCATTAAAACCGTATATCCCTTTATCAATCGTAAATCAAAACTTAGTATTGATAACAAACTACTAATTTTTAAAACGATTTTCCAACCAATCTTAACGTACGCACCTGCGTGGGCCGATTGTGCCAAATCTCACATTAAAAAACTACAAATATGTCAAAACAAGGTCCTAAAGCTAATGTTAAATCTGCCCTGGCATTTCTCTACTATGAGGCTCCATGAAAAAGCAAATGTAAATACCATGTCACATCTCATTGATAAATTACACCAGAATTTTTTAAGCAAATGCTCTCATTCTGAGAGTGGACTTATTCGTAAATCTTTAATTAAAGAAAAATAAGAGTCATAATAGAGGTTTTTGATTGTAGTGTTTTTTCTCTTAACTTTTCCTATTAATGTATTAAAGTCTTCTTATTATAAATACTTTGAACTACCTTAGTTGTAAAGAACTTTTGTTCTGTATCTCTAAAATAACACAAGTTAGTTACATCTAACTACAACTGTACAAATCGAACTACAAATAAAATGTACTTTGAAGTTGAACTGTACCATTATTAGTATACCGTAAAAAGTCAAAAAGGAACAATACAGATCATCCGAAAATTATTGCTGAAATCTGCAGAATCTCAGGAATGAAAGTTGCAGCAATACTCATGTGAGTACAACATTTATTATCTACCTACAATATAATACTTATATAAATATACAAAACATGTTAAATCGATAAAATGGAAAGTATCCAAGACGCGATCGGACAATTGACTGGCGCACTTAATGCTAGAATTGAACAAGGAAAAAAAATGGAGCTTAGACTAGCTGCGTTAGAAATTAGAGGGCAAAGTGATCAAAACAATTGCAATCAAACAAGTCTCCAATTCCCACTCAATGAAACTGATCTCAAGGAAATCAGTAAACTTCCGGACTGCGTCCGAGAACTTGATTCAGTATCTCTCATGGGTACATACAGTAGAAAATATACTCAGGAATTATGAAATAGTTCGGCAAAAACCCATTTATAGGGCAATACTGCAAAGTATTCGACAGAAAATAAGAGGTCATGCCGACACTGCACTAATTTCATACAATATTTTTCACGGGGCCTGGGTATCAAGAAGTGCTTATCGCTTCATTACGCCAATAAAAGAGATATTAGGACTCTTGAACACCAACTTAACATAATGTCTTCAATCCCACGTAAAGTAAAAATGCCATTCCTGTTAAAAAAAAGCTATTTAAAATTCAGCCAGGAGGTGGTGAAATCTTAATCAAACACAAAGTAAGAGGAACATTTTTCGAAAGCATTGATAATGATACGTAATTGGACTTCTTCGGTCTACCTGGCTAAGATCTTTTGATGGCATCGTAGGAGATGACGCATTAAAAGAATTAGAAGCTGTTAAAGATAGAAAAAGGAATATCCTCACAATAAAACTAAACGTCAAAATACCAATGAAAGAGAAACATTCCACGCAAGTTAACAACACAGGAATTAGAGATAAATATTTGCCCGAAAAATCCAGGATAGCTCTACAGTCCAAAATAAAGAAGTATAAAACAATCTTTGGCCCAATTAATGATCAAGAACTAATAGATACCAGTGTAAGAGCAGAAATAAAAACTTCTACAGATGAACCTATTTATACCAAATCATATCCCTACCCAGTAAACGTAAGGAAAGATTTTGAGAAACAAATAAAAAAGTTGCTAGAGGGCGGCATAATTAGGCCATCCAGAAGGCCTCATAATTCCCCATTATGGATAGTCCCGAAGAAGATGGACGCTTCAGGAGATAAAAAAATACAGGATTGCCATAGATTACAAACGTATAAATGCAGTCACGATTCCCGACACATATCCGATTCCGGACACAATAGCCAGCTTTGGAAAAACCAAGTTTTTCACAAACCTCGACCTCACCTCAGGGTTCCACCAAATTAAGATAAAAATCGCAGACATACCGAAAACTGCGTTCTCCACGATGAAAGGGAAGTACGAGTTTACAAGACTCCCATTCGGGCTAAAGAACGCTCCAGCAATATTTCAACGAACTAAGGATAATGTTTTACGCGATCATATAGGTTCAATATGCTACGCATATATAGACGATATTGTCATACTAGGAGAAACCAAAGAAGAACATATTAAGGACATAGAAACTATATTTTCAAAATTGGATAAAAGCCAATCTCAGGGTCAATTTGGACAAGTGTGAATTTCTAAAACAAGAAGCTGAATTTCTGGGGCACCTTAGCACAAGAGAAGGTATAAGGCCAGATCCAAAAAAATAGCCGCAGTTAAGCACATCCGCACACCTGCGAACCTTAAAGACCTAAAAAGATTCCTTGCTCTTGGCTCCTGTTTTCTCTTGATTCATAAAAGACTTTGCAAAAATAGCACAGCCTTTGACGAATCTTACAAGTGGAGAAAAATCTCAAGTTAGAGCTAATCGATAAAAAAATGTTAAAATCAAACTAAATGCAGAAGAGCTCAAGACATTTGACAATATAAAAGAACTTCCAACATCCTCTAACATCCTCGGATTCTTCAAGTTTTTTATTTTAACTACCGACGCGTCAAACACAGCAGTTGGTGCAGTGCTATCTCAAGGTGATATTGGCAAGGTCAGACCAATCACCTATGTTTCCAGGTCACTCAGCAAAACGGAGGAAACCGAAAACTACTAACGAAAAAGAAATGCTAGCGGTAGTCTGGGCGTTGGATAACCTGAGAAACTATTTATATGGAGCAAAGAAAATCATAATTTTAACCGACCACCACCCTTTGACATTTGCTCTCAGCTCCAGAAACACCAATGCGAAACTGAAACGATGGAAGGCGAGAATCGAAGAATATAACTACGAATTAATATATGAACCCGGAAAAACCAATCTGGTAACAGACGCGCTATCAAGGCTAAACACAGAAGTAAACAACTTAACCTCTTCTAGCGGAGCAACTATGCACAGTGCGGAAGAAGACAGCTCTGAACCAATTCCTCATTGCGAAGTTCCACTAAATGTATTCAAAACGTAATTAGTCTTTAAAGAAGGAACTGATATATGTATATACGAAGAGCCGCATCCGAATTACCATCGCCACATTGTCAATGGTATCAAAATCTCAAAAGAATACATCCAATCATTGCAGGATCTATACAAGGAAAACTTTCGAAAATATTATTTTATCAAACGAGGATAACAAATTTCGTGCCATTCAAGAGGAACACAGGAGAGCAATCTTACTTACTCTGAATTATATAACTATTGCAGAAATGTTAAGGTTAGTAATCTAATCTATTTCAATTCTAAAATAAGCTAGTTTCACTATCAGTGAAATCTTTGATTTTTATGTGGATAAACCAAAAATGAATAAGCCAGACAGAGTAGATTCTGATTTAAAAGAACTACTCCTAGAAAGAATAGACTGTTGTGTTAGGGTTCACCTTGATGAAAATAGTAGTATAATAGACATATATAAGTATTCAAAATTAAAATGATTGGACGATGATAGAACAATTCATATTAAACATAGAATGAAATGGAAATTTAACTCCAATTCCTTGCCTAATTCACAAGATGACACTTCTCAAAATAATCTAAACGAAAGATTTCAAAATTCAAACCAAAAACCGTTTAGCCAAAATCAGCAAAGCTTTAATAAAAAGAACTATAGTAATTCTAACCCAAATAGGCCATTACCAAATTCAGGCCAAGTTGATACAAATTTTCACAATCAGCCTCAACACAGAAATTACCGGTAGTCAAGCCAGTTTAATAAAGCCAAATATCCTTACAAAACAGGAAAAAATTCTTACCAAACCAGAATACTATTCGAATTTCAGTCAACAAAGGAGATAACCTGGAATGTATTTTACTTTGCTAGTACGAATAATGATAAATAATATCCTAAGTTCTTTCAAAATGAACGTTTACTTAATATTGTATTGAAGTTGACGAGCAAAAGATAAAATTGAATAACAGTTATCTCTTTGATCGATATAAAATTTGCTCTTTAGAGCCTACTAGGTTTCCGTTTCTTGATTATATCAACCTTAGTCACTTGAACGAGGAAGAAAGACGTATATCACAGACATTGTTAAAAAATACAAGAATATATTTTACAAGGAAGGGGATACTCTAACATTCACCCATGAAATAATGCACGAAATTATTACTGATACCAACAAGATATTTTTTTCAAAAATATATCGATACCCTAAGGTTCACGAGAAAGAAATCGAACGGCAAATAAACGAAATGCTTGAACAGGGAATTGTAATCGAAAGCAATTCTCCATATAATAGTCCTCTTTGGGTCGTGCCAAAGAAGCAGAAACTTCGGCCATTTTTGCCCCTAGTCCACACCGGAGAAAAAGCTGATAGTAGTGGAATTCCCTTGCATTACACTCATACTTTTACAACGCTCGTCAATTCACCCCAATATGGCGGCCGATTCGTGAATTTTGTGGGATAATGGCGGCAGATTCATGAATTTTGTGGGATATTCGTGAATTTGCCCACGAACATCTACTTATTGTTCGGAGGGTGTTCAGAAGGTGACTCATATTTTTAAGAGAACATATATTTGTAAAAGGTGCTTGCGTGAAGAAAAATGTAATGCTATGCTCTCTTTACAGGAATAGTTTGCATCAATTTAATTCTTCAGAGTAAAATATAGCTGATTTATATGCGATAACTGGCAAATGAACTTAGTTTTATATCTTTCATTCATGAATTGTGAAAACTTCTGCAATTAAATTACATAATTTGTTCAGATCAATGGCTTTAACTGTACCTAACTCAAACTAATTTGCAATTAACTTTCATCTCTATTTCTGTAAAACAAGTAAAATAAGCAAAAAAACTGTTTATTTTAATTGATTCAAGCAAATGTTTCAATAATATTGCCGGTACACATGTTTCGTGTGAATGCTTTTTTTCGATATTATGCATATGCAAAAATACATACATGAAGTCGTATATTCATTAATAATTAATGCATAAATAATTAATGAAAACAATGGCAAAATTATTGTTTCCTATTACCTTAGACTGTAACTCGCAGAAAGCTACTTCATGAACACACGCTTTCGTTTGCTTACCCCTCCTTACTGTGTTGAAAATTTGACACCGAAATTTGAAAAAAGTTCAAGTAACGAGCGAATTTTCAAATAAGAACTCTAATTCACCCCAATACTAAGGTTGGGGAAGGGTATCAGCTGTTCACAAGAGCTCACACGTATTCACAGACAGGGGAGAAAAAGCGTATAAAAAACGCTGTCAGATGAAATCAAGGGGCAAGAGAAGAAGAAGTTGAATATCTCTTTACTCATTCATTTCTGCAAAGAAGAGAGACAAGAATGGTGTTCAAAAATGGAGAATTGTTATAGACTACCGAAAATTAAATGAGGTCACTACTAGTGATCAATTTCCAATACCTAATATTGACACAATATCAGATAAATTGGGAAAGCCGCAGTATTTTACTACCTTGGATTTGGTAAACCTGAGGATAGAAAAAAACTGCGTTCTCAACACCTTTTGGTCACTTCGAATATGTGAGAATGCCATTTGGCTTAAAAAATGCGCCTTCAACAATGAAGACTCATGAATGCATTTTAAGAAAGTATATTAACAAATTCTGCGTCGTATATCTAGACATTTAAATTTTTACCACTTCCCTTCAGGAACATCTTATAAATTTAAAATTAATCCTACAGGCTCTGCAAGAAGCTGGGCTAAAAATTCAGATAGGAAAATGTAAATTGTTGTACAAAGAAACTGAATATTTAGGACATGTCCTTAGCCCGGAAGGAGTCAAACCCAACCCGGATAAAATACGTACAATTCGTGACTTTAAACTTGCTACCCAAAAACAAATAAAATCATTTCCAGGCTTAACCAGGTATTATAAAAAATTTATTAAAGATTATGCCAAGGTGGCTTACCCCATGGGAAGGTATTTGAAACAGGGAGCGAAGGTAAACCCTAATGATCCAAACTACATATCGGCTTTCGAAAAATTAAAAGAAATTAACTGATCATCCTATACTTAAATACCCCGATTTCAAAAGACGCATTGGGTGCAGCATTAATTCATGGGATGGCCCCATATCTTTCGCTTCTCGTACACTTAACGATCATGAGAAACACTATTCCACGATCGAAAAGGAATTGCTCGCAATAGTTTGGGCAGTTATGCACAGATCACCAACCCATTAAATGGCTACACACAAAGCATATAGGAAGAGATCTTAATCCGAGACTTCAGCGGTGGAACATCCAATTAGGAGAGTATGACGCAAAAGTTAATTACATTAAGGGAAAAGAAAATAAATTAGCGGATTTCTTGAGAAGAATCAATACAATGACGTTGCTGATATATTCCGAAGACATTTCAGTACAGGAAAAGTAGCAGTGTATTCAGAACTGAACGATTTTTTCTACCACCAGGTTCAACAAAAGTTGATCGACATAGTTCCTCTTAATTCTAAATAAATCTCAAATGAAGAAGAAGCCATAAAGCAGATCTCCCTTTACCACAAAAATGAATGGCAAAATACGATAGGAAGCCTATGAGAAAAAAGTTCCAATTTACTGAAACCCCAACCAATATAATTGATGTAGTTCATGTTGACACTTACGCAGATGCGGAACGTTTAAACAATACCCTTACAGAAGGAATACGGGTTTTCAATCTGGAAAATAGAATACCAATTAAAGAGCAAATGGCAAAGGCAGTCGAATTGTATAATTCTTCATTCCATTCATCTATTAAGGCTACACCACTCAAAGTAGAAAACAATATAATTGATAAGGCCGTAGTTGACAGGATAAATAAAAACAGAAGAAACGCGATAGCAAAATGTAACAAAAACCACGAAGAATACTTTGAAACTCGACAGCAAGGATTTATAAAAAATTATGCTAGCGTTAGGTATAAAGAACAGCAGGAAATACTCCTTAAGTAATGTACATGAATCTAATATTAAACGACCTTCAAAATTTGCAGGTGATGCTGTTATACCTTGTCCTGCTAGTACTAGTTCCAATGTCGTCCCAAACTCTGAGAATGGAGAAAATCTATTCGAACCTCGGATACTCCGAAATCAATATATGTAGGTAAAGTTGACATAGTTCATAAGTACCACATAGTTTTACATATAATAGCCCCACAGGAAATTCTGAATATCCTTAATCAGTTTAGTACAATTGCTAATCATGTCGATGTTGAAAGTGAGCACAAAAGCCTCTTAAATAATGAATTAGTCTACATTCGAAATATGGTCCAAACCATGATGCCCCACAGGTATAAAAGAGGCCTCGTCAATGTTATAGGTAAATCTTTCAAGTGGCTCTTTGACGATGATATGCAAAATATTCAAGAGCATTTTTCAATTGTAGACAGCAATAACCATGAAATAATAAAAACCGTGAACCAACAAATCAAGATAAACACTAATTATAACAAAAGCATAACACTACTAAGACGGGTTATCGAATCAGATCAAAAACGTGTCCTAGAGAGATTTAATCAAATCGAAGGACTGGCTTAAGAGTGAAACATTTTTTTATTGAACAAATGTTCATGCTTAACTCCCTAAAGGAAAAAGTTGAGAATATTCAGCAGAACTTAGCATCGGCATTTTGCAACCGAACTTATTAACGACTGAGGTTATAATTGCCTACAACATTCACCTCAAAAAACTCTTAAGCATTCATCTTGGTGTCGCTTCTTTTAACGAAGGCAACATAATTTTAGCCATTAAGCTACCTGCCGATATTTTAAACGTTAGCAAAAAACTGTTAATTCCAGTTTCAAATAAGGAGCACTATGAACTGGAATTCGATCCCGAATTTATAGTCGATATAGACAATAACTCTTACACATTTGAAGAAAGCAAATGCTTGTAAGAGCTGAAAAGAAGTAAGAATTGTGCAATCAAGAAAAATTGTTTTCAGAGGAAAAATCACTTTAAACATATATTTGAAGTTGATAGCTCGCTAATGGCAATGGAAAACCTAAAAAAATAAAATAATTACAGTACTTGTGACGAAAGAACGTTCCTCGCAGATGGGTATTACCCGTTTTCATTTAACAACTGTACCATTTTTATAGATAATCTTCAATTTTCAAGCAAACTTTTTGAAAATAGGGACACTTTCATCATTCCTAAGATCAATGATACCTTTCAAACTCTTAATAAGATCACCTTTGAAGACATTATATTAAAACAAGAATCTAATATCAAGGCTATTGACGAGTTAAGGTTCCATAAAACCATTCAATATAGTTTTCTAATTACCAGTTCGTTATTCCTTTTAGTTGTAATTGCTGCATTGTTAATAATTACTTATAAACAAAAGAAATGTAAAATTAACATATTAAAGAATATAAATTCAACTGTCAATACAAATCAAAGTATTTGTGAAATTGTTAATATTGATAAACTAAAAGAAAAGTATGGCTTTTTTTTTGTTGCACAAGCACCACAACGCATTAATATTTTCGCATTTCCGATTGACAATTAATGCAGAAATGTTTGTAGTATTAAGTAGGCCATAAGAAATACCGTAGCATAGGTTAAGAATATTAATGCAAGTAAAGTTCAGTCTTAAGACCACCTTCGAACAACAAACGTGTATCTTATCACTTGCGCAAAATTCATAAAAAAAATGTTTGTGTCTTTAGTTTTTGGAAGCATAACAATCACCACACGAGACAAGTGCATCGTTTGAATGACAACCAGTGACTAAAAAGACGATGGCACATCCGAGTGTGTTGGGTGGCTCATGTATAATTGTTTGAAATAGCCAATTTCCTCGTCTCTTCCCCATAAAATTTTTTTGACAGCTTGTTGTATTTGTACCATCAGTGAATGCGTGAGAGAAAGCGCTCGTTATTTGAACGTTAATTCAAATTCATATGTTCCACCCCAAAAAGGAGGATGAACTTAAAGGCACGGATTATGTTAGAAAATAGGTAAGGCGAAAGGGTTTTAGTATGATTTTGTGGTTGAATTCAATTTGTAAATAATCATTCACAATTCATAGTAATGTAACACACCGTCTCCACTGGCTATGAATCATGCCATATTCAAGAACATGACATGAAAATATTTGGTGGAGACACAAAAATTCTTGTCCAAATCAACATCAGGTCGGTGAATTTCGAATTACGGCAAGGCATGAGTAAATATCCATTATACGCAGTTCGTTAAGGTTTGCTCTAATTTTAAAATACAACTTGTTAAAGAAGCTTTTTTTCGCATGTTATTATGATACTATATACTTTGCTAAACTTGACGAACATCACTCATGGAATGTTTCCAGATCCTGGGCAAGCACATTGGGAATGCATTTGACACTCTTTCGGGCAAAATATAATTTGAAGGAATAAATAGCTGATCAAAAGACACCACTTGTGAAAGTATGCGTAAAATATAGCTTTCAAATAAAGGTTATGGTATTTTAGTTGGAAAGTTGAATATCTCTATTAGCAGCTTTCTGGTGTTAACACAAGCGTTAAGCTGTGAGGTTTTTCGCGGAAGAATTAAAACAAGAAGGTGAAATATGTTTATTTTTTATAATAGGTGTGAGGAATAGAGAAGCTAGCTATCGGGATTGTTTTATTACATGCTACCCAAGATCTAACCCAGATTGGCGAATCGACCTATAATTCTGGCAGATAATTTTGGTACTAAGAGGACGGACTTCTGATGGATAGGAATAGGAATTGAAATTTCGAAATGTGGTGGTGATTTAAAAACGTGAAATTAATAAAAGAAATTAATAATTTTAATTCCAAATAATGTTTTAATATTTGTATATTTTTTGTGGCATAAGAAAACAGTCCTGATCAACTAAAAAATGTATTTCTTTATTGTGGTATTATCTTGCTTGACATATGCTCGTTTTACTTTCCCTCCTATGAGTGCAACAGTCAGATAATGTTTGAAGTTTATGCGGGAAGGTACAGTTAGCACATATTGTGGAGCGCTAAGTGCAACTTCAGCACACGCGCCGATGCAGTAATGCAAACTCAGCACACGCGCCGGATAACTGTTGCGCACCTTCGGAACAACTGAGAAAAACCGTAATAAGGTCGTCGTGAGTGTTTAACATAAGAATAACGTTTGTGTGACGTAAAATTCGTGTCATTAGTCGTGAGTGTTCTACATAAGAATAACACGAACGACTGTAGCAATAAACCTTTCGCGAATGTTTTACATAAGAATAACATAAAACGCTGTCGCAAGTTTATTAAGATCAGACAGTGTCCAGTTAAGTGAGTACCATTAACCATCATTATATACCACTCACTGCGTACCTCAAGGTCCGGTATTGACCTCCATTTTATTTAATAATTTTATGTCCGACATACCAGTACCTAATTGTAACACTTTCCTAGCTTTGTTCGCTGATGACACAGCCCTGTTCTCATGCAATATCTTAGCACAGGACACTTCTCTTCAAAATACACTGCATGCGTTTCAGTTATTCTGATTCAGATGGAAAATCGAACCGAATGCAGATAAATCTCAGGCTATGTGGTTTACTCGACGCAAAAAACACCAATTCCTACCTCAAACAAACCTCGCATCGAGTGGTCGGAAAGCTGTAAGTATTCAGGAGTTACATTCGATAAAAAACTCACATTTGAAAAACATATATCGAGTATGGTTCAGAAAGCAAACCTGGTCATTAAAACCGTATATCCCTTTATCAATAGTAGATCAAAACTTAGTATTGATAACAAACTACTAATTTTTAAAACGATTTTCCAACCAATCTTAACGTACGGTGCACCTGCGTGGGCCGATTGTGCCAAATCTCACATTAAAAAACTACAAATATGTCAAAACATGGTCATAAAGCTAATGTTAAATCTGCCCTGGCATTTCCCTACTATGAGGCTCCATGAAAAAGCAAATGTAAATACCATGTCATTCTGAGAGTGGGCTTATTCGTAACATCTTAAATTAAGGAAAAATCGATCAGATCTTAAAGCTATAAAATTATACATAGTTATATCGTTCTTGCATGTTGCATAGTTGGACTTAGGTGCAATTTAGCTATAAGAGTCATTAGTTGTAAGAATCATAATAGAGGTTTTTGATTGTAGTGTTTTTTCTCTTAACTTTTCCTATCAATGTATTAAAGTCTTCTTATTATATATACTTTGAACTATCTTAGTTGTAAAGAACTTTTGTTCTGTATCTCTAAAGTAACACAAGTTAGATGTAACTACAACTGTACAAATCGAACTACAAATAAAATGTACTTTGAAGTTGAACTGTACCATTATACCGTATACCGTAAAAAGTCAAAAAGGAACAATACAGATCATCCGAAAATTATTGCTGAAATCTGCAGAATCTCAGGAATGAAAGTTGCAGCAATACTCATGTTTATTATCTACCTACAATATAATACTTATATAAATATACAAAACATGTTAAATCGATAAAATGGAAAGTATCCAAGACGCGATCGGACAATTGACTGGCGCACTTAATGCTAGAATTGAACAAGGAAAAAAAATGGAGCTTAGACTAGCTGCGTTAGAAATTAGAGGGCAAAGTGATCAAAACAATTGCAATCAAACAAGTCTCCAATTCCCACTCAATGAAACTGATCTCAAGGAAATCAGTAAACTTCCGGACTGCGTCCGAGAACTTGATTCAGTATCTCTCATGGGTACATACAGTAGAAAATATACTCAGGAATTATGAAATAGTTCGGCAAAAACCCATTTATAGGGCAATACTGCAAAGTATTCGACAGAAAATAAGAGGTCATGCCGACACTGCACTAATTTCATACAATATTTTTCACGGGGCCTGGGTATCAAGAAGTGCTTATCGCTTCATTACGCCAATAAAAGAGATATTAGGACTCTTGAACACCAACTTAACATAATGTCTTCAATCCCACGTAAAGTAAAAATGCCATTCCTGTTAAAAAAAAGCTATTTAAAATTCAGCCAGGAGGTGGTGAAATCTTAATCAAACACAAAGTAAGAGGAACATTTTTCGAAAGCATTGATAATGATACGTAATTGGACTTCTTCGATCTACCTGGCTTAAGATTTTTCGATGGCATCATAGGAGATAACGCATTAAAAGAGTTAGAAGCTGTTAAAGATAGAAAAAGGAATATCCACACAATAAAACCAAACGTCAAAACACCACTGAAAGAGAAACATTCCAAACGCAGACATACCGAAAACTGCGTTCTCCATGATGAAAGGCAAGTACGAGTTTACAAGACTCCCATTCGGGCTGAAGATCGCTAAAGCAATATTTCAACGAACTATAGATGATGTTTTACGTGAGCATATAGGTTCAATATGCTACGCATATATAGACGATATTGTCATACTAGGAGAAACCGAGGAAGAATATATTAAGGACATTGAAACTATATTTTCAAAATTGGATAAAGCCAATCTCAGGGTCAATTTGGACAAGTGTGAATTTCTAAAACAAGAAGCTGAATTTCTGGGGCACCTTAGCACAAGGGAGGCTGTTAAAGGCGATTCATAAAAGACTTTGCAAAAATAGCACAGCCTTTGACGTATCTTACAAGTGGAGAAAAATCTCAAGTTAGAGCTAATCGATAAAAAAATGTTAAAATCAAACTAAATGCAGAAGAGCTCAAGACATTTGACAATATAAAAGAACTTCCAACATCCTCTAACATCCTCGGATTCTTCAAGTTTTTTATTTTAACTACCGACGCGTCAAACACAGCAGTTGGTGCAGTGCTATCTCAAGGTGATATTGGCAAGGTCAGACCAATCACCTATGTTTCCAGGTCACTCAGCAAAACGGAGGAAACCGAAAACTACTAACGAAAAAGAAATGCTAGCGGTAGTCTGGGCGTTGGATAACCTGAGAAACTATTTATATGGAGCAAAGAAAATCATAATTTTAACCGACCACCACCCTTTGACATTTGCTCTCAGCTCCAGAAACACCAATGCGAAACTGAAACGCTGGAAGGCGAGAATCGAAGAATATAACTACGAATTAATATATGAACCCGGAAAAACCAATCTGGTAACAGACGCGCTATCAAGGCTAAACACAGAAGTAAACAACTTAACCTCTTCTAGCGGAGCAACTATGCACAGTGCGGAAGAAGACAGCTCTGAACTGATTCCTCATTGCGAAGTTCCACTAAATGTATTCAAAACGTAATTAGTCTTTAAAGAATGAACTGATATATGTATCTACGAAGAGCCGCATCCGAATTACCATCGCCATTAGAAAGAAAATATTACACAAGCACTTAAGGAAAAATTAAATCCCAACATTGTCACTGGTATCAAAATCTCAGAAAAATACATCCAATCATTGCAGGATATATACAAGGAAAACTTTCGAAAATATAAGGGTCGTCTAACACAAAGAGTAGTTGAAGATTTATTAAACGAGGATAACAAATTTCGTGCCATTCAAGAGGAACACAGGAGGGCTCACCGAAACTCCCCTAATTTTTAGGGATTAATATGTATTTACCGGGCGGGGTATATATATAGATATTTACAGTTTTCGAGTGGGTTTCATCGTTCCTAGTGAAAGACGACGTGGCGCCTACTTCCATCGGGAAGATTGGTTTTTTTTCGATTTTTTTGGAGTTGTGTTTTGGGGACCCACCCCAGCTGAGTTGTGCGATGCCGTAGGTCTATTGGCACCACCAGGTGTCGCTAGTTGCGCGACAGGATAACAAATTCCGTGACATTCAAGAGGAACACAGGAGAGCAACATTTTAGGTCCTAAAAAACTTACTCTGAAGTTTATAACTATTGCAGAAATGTTAAGGTTAGTAATCTAATCTGTTTCAATTCTAGAAGCTAGTGAAATCTTTGATTTTTATGTGGATAAACCAAAAATGTATGTATAAGCCAGAGTAGATTCTGATTTAAAAGAACTACTCCTAGAAAAAATAGACTGTTGTGTTAGGGTTCACCTTGATGAAAATAGTAGTTTAATAGAAATATATAATAAGTATTCAAAATTAAAATTATTGGACGATAATAGAACAATTCATATTAAACACAGAATGAAATGGAAATTCAACTCCAATTCCTTGCCTAATTCACAAGATGACACTTCTCAAAATAATCTAAACGAAAGATTTCAAAATTCAAACCAAAAACCGTTTAGCCAAAATCAGCAAAGCTTTAATAAAAAAAAACTATAGTAATTCTAACCCAAATAGACCAGGACCAAATTCAGGTCAAGTTAATACAAATTTCCACAATCAGCCTCAACACAGACCAAACAATTAGATGTTTAATTGACACTGGGTCAACAACCAGTTTAATAAAACCAAATATCCTTACCAATCAGGAAAAAATTCTTACCAAACCAGAATACTATTCGACATTAAGTGGTGCCGGTGTAATAAAAATGAAAATCATATCATATTTTTAGATAAAATTGAATAACAGATGTCTCTTTGATCGATATAAAATTTGCTCTTTAGAGCCAATTGTCACTTGAACGAGGAAGAAAGAACGTATATCACAGACATTGTTAAAAAATACAAGAATATATTTTACAAGGAAGGGGATACTCTAACATTCACCCATGAAATAACGCACGAAATTATTACTGATACCAACAAGACAATTTTTTTCAAAAATATATCGATACTCTAAGGTTCACGAGAAAGAAATCGAACGGCAAATAAACGAAGTGCTTGAACAGGGAATTGTAATCGAAAGCAATTCTCCATATAATAGTCCTCTTTGGGTCGTGCCAAAGAAGAGAGACAAGAATTCTGTTCAAAAATGGAGAATTGTTATAGACTACCGAAAATTAAATGAGGTCACTACTAGTGATCAATTTCCAATACCTAATATTGACACAATATCAGATAAATTGGGAAAGCCGCAGTATTTTACTACCTTGGATTTGGTAAACCTGAGGATAGAAAAAAACTGAGAGACAAGAATGGTGTTCAAAAATGGAGAATTGTTATAGACTACCGAAAATTAAATGAGGTCACTACTAGTGATCAATTTCCAATACCTAATATTGACACAATATCAGAAAAATTGGGAAAGCCGCAGTATTTTACTACCTTGGATTTGGTAAACCTGAGGATAGAAAAAAACTGAGTTCTCAACACCTTTTGGTCACTTCGAATATGTGAGAATGCCATTTGGCTTAAAAAATGCGCCTTCAACAATGAAGACTCATGAATGCATTTTAAGAAAGTATATTAACAAATTCTGCGTCGTATATCTAGACATTTAAATTTTTACCACTTCCCTTCAGGAACATCTTATAAATTTAAAATTAATCCTACAGGCTCTGCAAGAAGCTGGGCTAAAAATTCAGATAGGAAAATGTAAATTGTTGTACAAAGAAACTGAATATTTAGGACATGTCCTTAGCCCGGAAGGAGTCAAACCCAACCCGGATAAAATACGTACAATTCGTGACTTTAAACTTGCTACCCAAAAACAAATAAAATCATTTCCAGGCTTAACCAGGTATTATAAAAAAATTATTAAAGATTATGCCAAGGTGGCTTACCCCATGGGAAGGTATTTGAAACAGGGAGCGAAGGTAAACCCTAATGATCCAAACTACATATCGGCTTTCGAAAAATTAAAAGAAATTAACTGATCATCCTATACTTAAATACCCCGATTTCAAAAGACGCATTGGGTGCAGCATTAATTCATGGGATGGCCCCATATCGTTCGCTTCTCGTACACTTAACGATCATGAGAAACACTATTCCACGATTGAAAAGGAATTGCTCGCAATAGTTTGAGCAGTTATGCACAGATCACCAACCCATTAAATGGCTACACACAAAGCATATAGGAGAGATCTTAATCCGAGACTTCAGCGGTGGAACATCCAATTAGGAGAGTATGACGCAAAAGTTAATTACATTAAGGGAAAAGAAAATAAATTAGCGGATTTCTTGAGAAGAATCAAAACAATGACGTTGCTGATATATTCCGAAGACATTTCAGTACAGGAAAAGTAGCAGTGTATTCAGAACTGAACGATTTTTTCTACCACCAGGTTCAACAAAAGTTGATCGACATAGTTCCTCTTAATTCTAAATAAATCTCAAATGAAGAAGAAGCCATAAAGCAGATCTCCCTTTACCACAAAAATGAATGGCAAAATACGATAGGAAGCCTATGAGAAAAAAGTTCCAATTTACTGAAACCCCAACCAATATAATTGATGTAGTTCATGTTGACACTTACGCAGATGCGGAACGTTTAAACAATACCCTTACAGAAGGAATACGGGTTTTCAATCTGGAAAATAGAATACCAATTAAAGAGCAAATGGCAAAGGCAGTCGAATTGTATAATTCTTCATTCCATTCATCTATTAAGGCTACACCACTCAAAGTAGAAAACAATATAATTGATAAGGCCGTAGTTGACAGGATAAATAAAAACAGAAGAAACGCGATAGCAAAATGTAACAAAAACCACGAAGAATACTTTGAAACTCGACAGCAAGGATTTATAAAAAATTATGCTAGCGTTAGGTATAAAGAACAGCAGGAAATACTCCTTAAGTAATGTACATGAATCTAATATTAAACGACCTTCAAAATTTGCAGGTGATGCTGTTATACCTTGTCCTGCTAGTACTAGTTCCAATGTCGTCCCAAACTCTGAGAATGGAGAAAATCTATTCGAACCTCGGATACTCCGAAATCAATATATGTAGGTAAAGTTGACATAGTTCATAAGTACCACATAGTTTTACATATAATAGCCCCACAGGAAATTCTGAATATCCTTAATCAGTTTAGTACAATTGCTAATTATGTCGATGTTGAAAGTGAGCACAAAAGCCTCTTAAATAATGAATTAGTCTACATTCGAAATATGGTCCAAACCATGATGCCCCACAGGTATAAAAGAGGCCTCGTCAATGTTATAGGTAAATCTTTCAAGTGGCTCTTTGACGATGATATGCAAAATATTCAAGAGCATTTTTCAATTGTAGACAGCAATAACCATGAAATAATAAAAACCGTGAACCAACAAATCAAGATAAACACTAATTATAACAAAAGCATAACACTACTAAGACGGGTTATCGAATCAGATCAAAAACGTGTCCTAGAGAGATTTAATCAAATCGAAGGACTGGCTTAAGAGTGAAACATTTTTTTTATTGAACAAATGTTCATGCTTAACGCCCTAAAGGAAAAAGTTGAGAATATTCAGCAGAACTTAGCATCGGCAAGGACAGGCATTTTGCAACCGAACTTATTAACGACTGAGGTTATAATTGCCTACAACATTCACCTCAAAAAACTCTTAAGCATTCATCTTGGTGTCGCTTCTTTTAACGAAGGCAACATAATTTTAGCCATTAAGCTACCTGCCGATATTTTAAACGTTAGCAAAAAACTGTTAATTCCAGTTTCAAATAAGGAGCACTATGAACTGGAATTCGATCCCGAATTTATAGTCGATATAGACAATAACTCTTACACATTTGAAGAAAGCAAATGCTTGTAAGAGCTGAAAAGAAGTAAGAATTGTGCAATCAAGAAAAATTGTTTTCAGAGGAAAAATCAATTTAAACATATATTTGAAGTTAATAGCTCGCTAATGGCAATGAAAAACCTAAAAAAAATAAAATAATTACAGTACTTGTGACGAAAGAACGTTCCTCGCAGATGGGTATTACCCATTTTCATTTAACAACTGTACCATTTTTATAGATAATCTTCAATTTTCAAGCAAACTTTTTGAAAATAGGGACACTTTCATCATTCCTAAGATCAATGATACCTTTCAAGCTCTTAATAAGATCACCTTTGAAGACATTATATTAAAACAAGAATCTAATATCAAGGCTATTGACGAGTTAAGGTTCCATAAAACCATTCATTATAGTTTTCTAATTACCAGTTTGTTATTCCTTTTAGTTGTAATTGCTGCATTGTTAATAATTACTTATGAACAAAGAGATTTAAAATGAACATATTAAAGAATATAAATTCAACTGTCAATACAAATCAAAGTATTTGTGAAATTGTTAATATTGATGAGCTTAAAGGAAAGTATGGCACCACCAACCAACAACCAATAAATAATAATTAATAATAAATTCGTAAATTTTATGTAATGAGATCCGGGAGGTGTTACGTTAGTACACTCACCCCAAAATGCAAACTCTCGAATGCTGCATCAGCACCACGAAGTTCATAGCATTCTGGAAAATTCATAAAAAAAAATGTTTGTGTTTTTCGTGCACCGTTTGAATGACAACCAGTGACTAAAAAAAACACGAATGGCACATCCGAGTGTGTGGCTCATGTATAATTGTTTGGGTGTTAACCAGAAATCAACTAATAGAGATATCTAATTTCCTCGTCTCTTCCCCATGAAAATTGTTTGACAGCTTGTTGTATTTGTACCATCTTTGAATACGTGAGAGAAGCGCTCGTTATTTGAACGTTAATTCAAATTCATATGTTTCACCCCAAAAAGGAGGAGAAACTAAAAGACACGTATTATGTTCAGAAGGTATACCTGGAAGTATAGAAAAAATAGACTGTTGTGTTAGGGTTCAGCTTGATGAAAATAATAGTTTAATAGACATATGAAGGGTGATTTCTTAGCTATTATCTTTTTGGCAACACTGGTTTAAACAGCTTACGAACGTTTCGTGTTTTGTTTCACTGTCAAACATCTTCATTTTGGTCTATAATTTAACCATGAATCGTCTGCGTGCTCTGTTAAGAAAGTTCATCGCGCGCTTCTTCCTTTAAAATTGTGTTAAGCGACGAAGCTCATTTTTGGCTCAATGGGTACGTAAATAAGCAGAATTATCGATTTTTTAGTGAATATCAGCCAGAAGCATTACAAGAGCTACCAATGCATACAGAAAAAGTCACAGTTTGTTGCGGTTTATGGGCTGGTGGCATCATTGGACCGTACTTCTTCAAAGATGATGCGAATCGTATCGTAACTGTGAATGGTGAGCGCTACCGTGAGATGATATTCAACTGTTTTTTACCCAAAATGCAAGAGCTTGACTTGCATGACATGTGCTGTCAACAAGACGGTGCCACATGCCACACAGCACGCGCAACATTCGGGACCGGTCAATTGGCCGCCTAGATCGTGCGATTTAACGCCTTTAGACTATTTTTTGTGGGGCTATGTTAAAGCTCATGTCTATACAAGCCCGCTTCAATTGACGCATTGGAAGACAACATTGAAGCATTTATTTCTGAGATACCGGCCGAAATGTTGGAAAGAGTATGCCAAAATTGGACTAAGCGGATGGACCATTTGAGGCGCAGTCAAGGTCAACATTTGCATGAAATAATCTTCTTCCATAAATTATATGAACCGTACTATCGATTCAAATAAAGATTTCATGCATTTTTCTGAATTTTATGTGTTTTTTTTTTATTTTTGAAAAACTTTCCTATAGTTCTTAAAAAATCACTCTTTATAATAAGTATTAAAAATTAAAATTATTGGACGATAATGGAACAATTCGTATTAAACATAGAATGAAATGGAAATGCAACTCCAATTCCTTGCCTAATTCACAAGATGACACTTCTCAAAATAATCTAAACGAAAGATTTCAAAACTCAAACCAAAAACCGTTTAGCCAAAATCAGCAAAGCTTTAATAAAAAAAACTATAGTCTTTCTAACCCAAATAGACCAGGACCAAATTCAGGCCAAGTTAATACAAATTTTCACAATCAGCCTCAATACAGAAATTACCGGTAGTAAACATAACAATATACTACCAAACAATTAGATGTTTAATTGACACTGGGTCAACAACCAGTTTAATGAAACCAAATATCCTTACCAACCAGGAAAAAATTCTTCCCAAACCAGAATACTATTCGACATTAAGTGGTTCGAGTGTAATAAAAATGAAAATCATATCCCCTGCCCCCAACGAATTTCAGTCAACAAAAGAAATAACATGGAATGTTTTTGACTTTGATAGTATGAATTATGACGCTATTATAGGGCTTAATATCCTAAGTTCTTTCAAAATGAACGTTTACTTAAGATTATATTGAAGTTGACGAGCAAAAGATAAAATTGAATAACAGTTATCTCTTTGATCGATATAAAATTTGCTCTTTAGAGCCTACTAGGTTTCCGTTTCTTGATTATATCAACCTTAGTCACTTAAACGAGGAAGAAAGAACGCATATCACAGACATTGTAAAAAATACAAGAATATATTTTACAAGGAAGGGGATACTCTAACATTCACCCATGAAATAATGCACGAAATTATTACTGATACCAACAAGACAATTTTTTTCAAAAATATATCGGTACCCTAAGGTTCACGAGAAAGAAATCGAACGGCAAATAAACGAAATGCTTGAACAGGGAATTGTAGCCGAAAGCAATTCTCCATATAATAGTCCTCTTTGGGTCGTGCTTTATATTTTAAACGTTAGCAAAAAACTGTTAATTCCAGTTTCAAATAAGGAGCACTATGAACTGGAACTTATAGTCGATATAGACAATATCTCTTAAACATTTGAAGAAAGCAAATGCGTGAAAAATTGTTTTCAGAGGAAAAATCAATTTAAACATATATTTGAAGTTAATAGCTCGCTAATGGCAATGAAAAACCTAAAAAAAATAAAATAATTACAGTACTTGTGACGAAAGAACGTTCCTCGCAGATGGGTATTACCCATTTTCATTTAACAACTGTACCATTTTTATAGATAATCTTCAATTTTCAAGCAAACTTTTTGAAAATAGGGACACTTTCATCATTCCTAAGATCAATGATACCTTTCAAACTCTTAATAAGATCACCTTTGAAGACATTATATTAAAACAAGGATCTAATATCAAGGCTATTGACGAGTTAAGGTTCCATAAAACCATTCAATATAGTTTTCTAAATACCAGTTTGTTATTCCTTTTAGTTGTAATTGCTGCATTGTTAATAATTACTTATGAACAAAGAGATTTAAAATGAACATATTAAAGAATATAAATTCAACTGTCAATACAAATCAAAGCATTTGTGAAATTGTTAATATTGTTGAGCTAAAAGAAAAGTATGGCTTTTTTTTTGTTGCACAAGCACCACAACGCATTAATATTTTCGCATTTCCGATTGACAATTAATGCAGAAATGTGTGTAGTATTAAGTAGGCCATAAGAAATATCGTAGCATAGGTTAAGAATATTAATGCAAATAAAGTTCAATATTAAGACCACCTTCAAACAACAAATGTATTTCTTATCACTTGCGCAAAATTCATAAAAAAATTTTTGTGTCGTTCGTTTTTGGTACAATCACCACACGAGACAAGTGCATCGTTTGAATGACAACCAGTGACTAAAAAGACGAATGGCACATACGAGTATGTTGGGTGGCTCATGTATAATTGTTTGAAATATCCAATTTCCTCGTCTCTTCCCCATAAAATTTGTTTAACAGCTTGTTGCATTTATACCATCTGTGAATACGTGAGAAAAAGCGCTCGTTATTTGAACGTTAATTCAAATTCATATGTTTCACCCCAAAAAGGAGGAGGAACTTAAAGACACGGATTATGTTCAGGAGGTATACCTGGAAGTATATTGTAATGCGCTGATCATTGATACGTTACATTTCAATTCGAATATGTTGCCTTTGAAATATTAGAAAATAGTTAAGGCGAAAGGGTTTTAATATGATTTTGTGGTTGAATTGAATTTGTAAATAATCATTCACAATTCATAGTAATGTAACACACAGTCTCCACTGGCCATGAACATGACATGAACAAATTTGGTGGAGACACAAAAATCGTTGTCCAAACCAACATCAGGTCGGTGAATTTCGAATTACGACAAGGCATGAGTCCTGTTCAAAAGTTGGACATGAAGTTTGACGTTTAAATATACGTGCACGTTTTTTTTTAAATGTGGTGGTAGGTTATATGCATAACAGGGCAGGGCCTGTGCATGCAGGGCAAAGTTATTGACTGCTCTCAACTTGGCCAGATGCCAGCAACTATCCCTGAAATTGCACAGGTCAAGTAAGCACACGGCCTCCTCGTGGCACCCTCTGGATAGCCTTTACAGCAACCGCTTACAGGTGAACCAATGTGTGCAGCGGCCCCTTGTCCAGGGGTTTGAACTAGGACCCGGTCCTCCAGGTTCGGGGGTTTCTCGTGGGGGCAACTTTCCCACCGTGTAAAAAAAAGTAAGAGTTCAGAAACGGCAACAAGCCTCGGATACGGATGACCCTATTGCTGACGACCATGGAAAACGAAATAAGGACAACGATTTTCGGTTTTGCACGTGGATTGTGAGGTCCCTTAAGAGACCACGTGCAGCCGATGAACTTGTGGAGGCCCTAGAATCCTACAAGGCAGACATCACTGCCATTCAGGAAGTGCGATGGGATGGGCCGGCCAAAAAGAGGATGAAAAACTGCGACATTTATTACGGTGATTGCTACAAAGAGAGAAGGCAGCGCTTGTTTGGGTGCGGGTTTGTTGTTCGAGGCAGACTCAGACAAGAAGTCTTAAGCTTTAAATGCATAAGCGGGCGCCTCATAACAATCCGCATCAAGGCTACATTCGGCAACATCAGCCTAATCTGCGCCCATGCCCCAACGGAGGATAAAGATGACGATAGCAAGGATGACTTTTACGATCTCCTAGAAAGGACATACGATCAAGCTACGACACCAAGATCGTTCTAGGAGACCTCAACGCAAAGCTGGGTAAGGAAGACGTCTTTGCTAGAGTCATCGGGAAGCACAGCCTACATGACAACACGTCCGAGAACGGACTCAGGCTGTTGGACTTCGTGACGGGGCGAAACCTCTCTGTAGGCAGCACACATTTCCCTCAATATTCATAAAGAGACCTGGCGGTCCCCTGATTAATAAACCGTACCAGATTGATCCCTTTGCGATCGACGTCAGACACTCCTCCAGTATTCTCGATGTCCGAACATTCCGAGGAGCCAACATCGACTCGGATCATTTCCTTGTTGTAGCCAAGGTAAGAGCACGGATATCGAAAGGAAAAGGGAGTAGAGCAAGACCAAAACAGTTTGACGTCGCAAGGCTACAATCTCAATTGACCGCTAGGGACTTTGCCGATCGAGTCTCCCTGAAGCTCTCAGAGAGACCAACCCCAGGCGAAACAATCGACGAACAATGGAACCGTTGTCAAAACGCCATCAGAGAAGCTGCCTCTGATGTGCTAGGTTTTAAAAAGCCGCCCAGAAAAAACCCCTGGTTTGACAACGAGTGCAGGCAGGCGCATCTAGCTAAGCAAGCGGCATATAAGGCCACACTGGACAGAAGGACGAGAGCGGTTCATGAGCTCTACGAACTTAAAAGAAGGGAAGAGCACCGGCTTCTCAAAAAGAAGAAGAAAGAGCATGAGAAGCGCGAGAGAAGAGATGGAGAGGTGTTATGGTGGAAATCATATCCGAAACAATTATCCCATGGGTATAAACTTCGGACGAAGATTTGCAACTAGTAAAAGAGTCGCAGTCTATACTAAGAATCTGGAAAGATCACTTCTGTAGACTGTTAAACGGCGAGGAAGACACCAATACCGCTGTCAGGCAGAATGTTCCACTCCACACAATGGACGATGATGAAAGAGAATTCCGCCCCCCCGACTTAGACGAAGTCAATATAGCTATATCCAGACTAATGTCGAACAAAAATGCTGGTGCAGACGGACTACCTGCTGAACTCTTTAAAGCAGCTGGAGATGAGATGGTAGGGTACATGCACCAACTCATCTGTAAGATATGGTCGGAGGAAAGAATGCCCGGTGAGTGGAACCTCAGTATCGTTTGCCCGATCCACAAAAAAGGAGACCCTTTCAACTACGCCAACTACCGAGGGTTAAGTCTCCTAAACATCGCCTACAAGATCTTCTCTGTCGTTTTGTGCGAGCGCCTGAAACCATTCGTGAATAACCTGATAGGTCCTTACCAGTGCGGTTTCAGGCCGGAAAAGTCCACCATCGACCAAATTTTCACACTACGGCAGATCCTGGAAAAAACCCAAGAGATGCAAATCGACACCCACTACCTATTCGTCGATTTCAAGGCCGACAGCGTGCATAGAGACGAGCTATACAACGTCATGTATAATTTTGACATGCCTGCCAAACTCGTCAGATTGTGCGGGATGACGATGGAGAACTCCCGCTGCTCCATCAAGGTCGGTAACGAACTCACCGAGACCTTCAGTCTCAAAAAAGGTTTTAGACAAGGTGACGCGCTGTCATCTGACTTCTTTAACATCATCCTGGAGAAAATCGTGCGAAACTCAAACGCCAACACTAGAGGCACGATCTTCCAGAAGTCCGTACAATTGCTAGCATATGCGGACGACATTGACGTGATTGATCGAACACAGCGAGCCGTCAATGAAGCGTTTGCTGGTATTGAAGCGGAGGCTGCAAAAATGGGTTTAACAGTGAATGAGGGCAAAACGAAGTACATGCTGTCATCTAGAAAGGACGCACAACACCAGAACGTCACCGTAGGCAGCTTTAACTTCGAGGTTGTTAAGGACTTCGTCTACCTCGGCTCCCAAGTAAACAGTACAAACAACATCAGTACCGAGATTAAACGCAGAATAAATCTTACCAACCGCTGTTTCTTTGGGCTCAAGAGGCAATTGAGTAGTAGAGCTCTCTCTCGAAGGACCAAGCTAACAGTATATAAGACCCTCATCATCCCTGTCCTGCTCTATGGAGCAGAAGCCTGGACAGTCTCAAGAGCAGATGAAGAAATCCTTGGTCTTTTCGAGAGAAAAGTTCTGCGTTCCATCTTTGGGCCTGTTTGCGTTGATGGTTTCTGGAGAAGAAGATACAACCGTGAACTGTACGGGCTGTACAGCGACATGAGCCTAGTCAGGCGTCTACGGATTCAGCGCCTAGGATGGCTAGGCCATGTAGAGCGCATGGACAACACTGCTCCAGCCCGAAGAGTCTTCGACTCCGAGCCAGTGGGACAACGCAACAGAGGACGCCCACGAAACCGATGGCGCCAACAATTGGAGAAGGACCTCAACCAAATTGGTGCGCGTAATTGGAGACAGCTGGCTAAAGATCGTGCCAGCTGGAGAAGCTTGTTGACTGCGGCCAAGGTCCACCCCGGACTGTAGCGCCACTAGAAGAAGAAGAAGAAGGTTACATGCGACACAAATTTACAGAACTTAATTCCCTTGAATTATTTCGTATTGCTCACTTTAACAATGTATATCTATCTATTGCTCAAATACTCTTCATTTAGCTAATAAATTCGAATTAATGGTGTTGCAACAGAAGTCATTACTTGAAGCATTTTTGTTTTGGACTCATATCACATATAAATTGTGATGCAAGATTCGTAAATTTATCCTAAATATCCCTTATACGCAGTTCGTTAAGGTTTGCTTTAATTTTAAAATGCAACTTGTGAAAGAAGCTTTTTTTCAAGCGTTAAGCCTTGAGGTTTTTCGCGGAAGAATTAAAACAAGAAGGTAAAATATTTTTATTTTTTATAATAGGTGTGAGGAATAGAGAAGCTAGCTATCGGGATTGTTTTAATACATGCTACCCAAGATCTAACCCGGATTGGCAATAGACCTATAATTCTGGCAGATAATTTTGGTACTAAGAGTACGATATGGACTTCTGACACTTCGATATGGAATAGGAATTTGCATTGAAATTTCGAAATGTGGTGGTGATTTAAAAACGTGAAATTAATAAAAAAAATTAATAATTTTAATTCCAAATAATGTTTTAATATTTGTATATTTTTTGTGGCATAATAAAACAGTCCTGATCAACGAAAAACTTTATTTCTGTGTTTTGGTATTATCTTGCTTCACATATGCTCATTTCTTTTTCCCTCCAATAAATGCAACAGTCAGATAATGTTTGAAGTTTATGCAGGAAGGTACAGTTAGCACATATTGTGAAGCGCTAAGTGCAACTTCAGCACACGCGCCGATACAGTATTGCAAACTCAGCACACGCGCCGGATGGCTGTTGCGCACGACATCGAATGCGGATCAAATATCCATACATGCTGCTTGTTGATCTTTTCACTAATCGATGTATAAATAGCCCTAGAAGAAATATTTGTATTTAGATTTAAGTCTGCAGTACGCGGAGAAGCTGTTGAAATAATATTTTTTTATAAAGATAAACTTAAGTGTTTATAACTGGACTGGCGTCAACCTGGCGATGCCCAGTGTTGTAACTTTTTCTACGCACCAATTGTGCTTATTTTACCTCCAAGTGGTACCCATCGGGTACTGGTTGTAGTTCACCAGAGCTCAACTTGCCAAACTTATAAGTGCGACCTCTTGTCCTAGGGGTTACAAAAAAGGAACTGGCCCTCCAGGTTGGGGGTTGTGCAGTCGGGGTAACTGCCCGGCCACACAAAAAATTGCTAGTTACGAAGCAACAACAAGCCTCGGAAACGGATGATTTTACTGATGACGACCCCTGCAAACGATATACGGACAACGATCTTCGGATTTGTACGTGGAATGTAAGGTCCCTTTATAGGCCACGTGCAGCCGAACTACTAGCGGAAGCCCTAGACTGCTGCAAAGCAGATATAACCGCCATCCAAGAAGTGCGATGGGATGGACCGGGCAAAAGAAGGATGAAAAACTGTGATATATACTACGGTGATTGCTACAAACAACAAAAACAGCGCCTATTTGGATGTGGATTTGTCGTTAGAGGCAGACTTAGGCAAGAAGTCCTATCGTTCAGGTCCGTGAACGAGCGCCTCACGACAATTCGCATCCAGGCTAAATTTGCCAACATAAGCCTTATATGCGCACATGCCCCCACAGAGGAGAAAGATGATGACACCAAAGACAGGTTCTATGAGCTCCTGACCAAAACGTATGAGCAATACCCTAGCTACGACTTTAAAATTGTCCTTGGCGATTTTAACGCAAAGCTAGGAAGAGAGAACATCTTTGGTAGTACGGTCGGAAAGCACAGCCTACACGACACCACATCCGATAACGGATTTAGGCTGATCGATTTTGCTGCGGGGCGAAATGTTGTAGTAGCTAGTACAAGATTCCCACATCTCGATATTCACAAAGGAACATGGCGATCTCCTGATCAATCAACCGTCAATCAGATTGACCATATTGCGATAGACGCAAGGCACTCCTCCAGTATCATAGATGTCCGAACGTTCCGAGGCGCCAACATTGATTCGGACCACCACCTTGTTGTAGCCAAGGTAAGGTTGCGGATATGCCGAACACCGCCAAGACAAAGAAATGCTGTGAGGAAGTTCAACGTCAGCCGGCTACAATCGCAAGAGATAGCCAAATCCTTTTCCGATCGTGTCTCCCTTAACCTCTTAAGAAATCCTACGCCGCCAACATCAAGTATTGAAGACCAGTGGCAGCATTGCCAAAAAGCCATCAGAGATGCCGCCTCTGATGTGCTGGGTTTCAATCCGCCACCACAACGAAACCCCTGGTTTGACAATGAGTGTCGGCAGGCGAATGCAGCCAAGCAAGAAGCATACAAAGCGGCACTGCAAAGAAGGACAAGAGCTGCTCGGGAGCTCTACGAGCAGAAGAGGAGAGACGAACACCGGCTTCTCAGGAGAAAAAAGAAGGAGCATGAGAAGCGCGCGATCGGCAGAATAGAGGGATATTACTGCAGGAATGAGGTGAGGAAGTTTTACCAAAGGGTAAAGTTAACCAATCAAGGTTATAAAGTCCGAACCGAAGCCTGTAAGGATGATCAAGGGAACATCGTAGTAGAGTCACAGTCGATGCTGAGGATATGGAAAAACCATTTCTGCAGACTGTATAACGGCGACGAAGAACCAAATCCCGCTGTCAGGCAGAACGAACCATTCAACCCCAATGAAAGGGACGACGAAGATCAACAATTCCGTCCACCCGACCCGGATGAAGTGAGGATTGCCATATCTAAACTGAAATCCAACAAGGCTGCTGGAGCTGACGGCCTACCCGCCGAGCTTTTTAAAGCCGCAGGCGATGATTTGGTAAGGAGCATGCACCAACTCATCTGTAAAATATGGTCGGAGGAAAACATGCCCGATGAATGGAACCTCAGCATTGTTTGCCCGATCCATAAAAAAGGAGACCCTTTGAACTGCGCCAACTACAGAGGCATCAGTCTCCTAAGTATCGCATATAAAATCTTATCTGCCATACTGTGTGAACGCCTAAAGCCATTCGTCAACAACCTGGTCGGTCCGTACCAGTGTGGCTTTAGGACAGGAAAATCCACCATCGACCAAATATTCACACTACTGCAGATTTTGGAGAAAACCCAGGAGCAACAAATCGATACCCACCACCTTTTAATCGATTTTAAGGCCGCGTATGATAGCATCTATAGAGACGAGCTATACAGAGCAATGTCTAGTTTTGGCATCCCTACCAAACTCGTCCGTTTGTGTAGGATGACGATGGAGAATGCACGCTGCTCCATCAAGGTCGGTAAAGACCTAACCGAGACCTTTGATGTCAAAAAAGGATTCAGACAAGGCGACGCGCTGTCATGCGACTTTTTCAACATCGTTCTTGAAAGAATTGTTCAAAACTCGAACGCCAACACCAGAGGAACAATCCTTCAGAAGTCCGTCCAACTACTCGCATATGCCGACGATATTGACATTATTGGAAGAACGCAGCGTGATATCAATGGCGCTTTTGTGGGTATTGCAACGGAGGCCGCGAAGATGGGTTTAGCGGTAAACGAGGGTAAGACCAAGTATATGCTGTCAACGAGAAAGGACACCCAACACCGACGTCTCGGTCAGAACGTCACAGCAGACAGATATAACTTTGAGGTAGTCAAAAACTTTGTCTACCTAGGCACCGCTATAAACTCAGACAATGACACCAGCGCTGAAATCAAACGAAGAATAACCCTTGCCACTCGCTGCTTCTTTGGGCAAAGAAAGCAACTGGTAAACAAAGCCCTCTCTCGAACAACCAAGATAACGCTCTACAAGACCTTAATCGTCCCAGTCCTGCTATATGGCGCGGAGGCATGGACTTTGTCAAAAGCGGATGAAGCTGCCCTTGGTTGCTTCGAGAGGAAAATTCTTCGTGTGATTTTCGGTCCCGTCTGCATAGACGGTGAGTGGAGGAGGAGATATAATGACGAACTATACGGGCTGTTCAGCGACATCGACTTAGCCAGAAGAGTGAAGATCCAAAGACTGAGATGGCTAGGTCATGTAGAGCGGATGGAAACCAATACTCCGGCCCGAAAAGTCTTCGAATCCACCCCCGAGGGACGGCGCAGTAGAGGAAGACCGCGACTCAGGTGGCGCACGCAAGTGGAAAGGGAGCTCAACCAACTATGCGTGCGAAACTGGAGACAGCTACCTAAATATCGAGCTGGCTGGAGACGCTTGTTGGTTGAGGCCCAGGTCCACCCCGGACTGTAGCGCCACCTTAAGTAAGTAAGTAAGTATAACTGGCGCCCGAGCAGGAACTTGCGCATAAATCCGTGTCGTGAACACTTAACCGTCGGAACAACTGAGAAAAACCCTAAGGTCGTCGCGAGTGTATAACATAAGAATAACGATTGTGTGACGAAAAATTCGTGTCATTAGTCGTGAGTGTGCGACATGAGAATAACACGAAAAACTGTGACAATAAACCCTTCGAGAGTGTTTTACATAAGAAAAACATAAAACGGTGTCGCAAGTTTATCAAAATCAGACAGTGTCCAGTTAAGTGAGTGAATCCGGTACCATTAGTAGACCGTAAAAAGTCAAAAAGGAACAATACAGATCATCCGAAAATTATTGCTGAAATCTGCAGAATCTCAAGAATGAAAGTTGCAGCAATACTCATGTAAGTACAACTTTTATTATCTACCTACAATATAATACTTATATAAATATACAAAACATGTTAAATCGATAAAATGGAAGGAGTCCAAGATGCGATCAGACAATTGACTGGCGCACTTAATGCTCGAATTGAACAAGGAGAAAAAACGGAGCTTAGACTAGCTGCGTTAGAAATTAGAGGGCAAAGTGATCAAAACAATTGCAATCAAACAAGTCTCCAATTCCCACTCAATGAAACTGATCTCAAGGAAATCAGTAAACTTCCGGACTGCGTCCGAGAACTACAAGTGTTTGATGGTAACCCAGTTCAGTATCTCACATGGGTACATACAGTAGAAAATATACTTATCAATTGTGAAATAGTTCGGCAAAAACCCATTTATTCGACAGAAAATAAGAGGTCATACCGACACTGCACTAATTTTATGCACTATTTTTTCACGAGGACTGGGTATCAGTCAAGAAGTGCTTATCGCTTCATTACGCCGATAAAAGAGACATTAAGACTCTTGAACACCAACTTAACATGATGTCCCAAAAGAATTCTTCGATGGACGAATTCTACGCAAACATGAATCATCAGCTATCATTATTAATCAATAAAATTAAAGCTGAAGATTTTTCAACAGAAACAGTTAAAGCACTTACAGAAAATTACAGAAATCGTGCTCTAGACGTTTTTATAAGCTTGAAGCTTGAAGCTTGAAGCTACAAGCTTGAAGCTTGAATGGAGACTTATCCAAAATGCTAAACATCCAAAAGCCAAAAAACTTACCAAAAGCGTATACATCTGGAGGTACAAAATCTAAATTTCAGAAATGTAACTATTCATAAAAGAGACATGCCAAATACCGTATCAGCTCCTATAAACCAGATATTTTCAAGTAAACACGAACCGAAACAACATAATATCCCTCCAAAACCGCTTGCCATGGAACAAAGGATTAAGGCATAAATTACAGGCCCAACCAAAAACAACAAAAATTGTTTAAAACGGTTACCCAAGGTGATGATGAACAAGAGTATTATTTACAAGCTGAAGCGGAGGCCTCTCTGGAAGAAGATTATGAAGAACAAATTCCCGAAGATGAAGAACAGATATCCGAGCCAAATTTTGATGACAGATGCCTCTCTAGCATTCCATACTTAGAGTACAGAACTAGGGATGGTAAAATACTGAAATTTTTAGTAGACTCAGGAGCTGATAAAAGCTTCTTCAGTCCCACGTCAAGTAAAAATGCCTGTTAAAAAAAACCGTTTAAAATTCAGTCAGGAGATGGTGAAATCTTAATCAAACACAAAGTAAGAAGAACATTTTTCGAAAGCATTGATAATGATACGTAATTGGACTTCTTCGTTCTACCTGGCTTAAGATCTTTTGATGGCATCATAGGAGATGACGCATTAAAAGAATTAGAAGCTGTTAAAGATAGAAAAAGGAATATCCTCACAATAAAACCAAACGTCAAAATACCACTGAAAGAGAAACATTCCACGCAAGTTAACAACACAGGAATTAGAGATAAATATTTGTCCGAAAAATCCAGGATAGCTCTACAGTCCAAAATAAAGAAGTATAAAACAATCTTTGGCCCAATCAATGATCAAGAACTAATAGATACCAGTGTAAGAGCAGAAATAAAAACTTCTACAGATGAACCTATTTATACCAAATCATATCCCTACCCAGTAAACGTAAGGAAAGAGTTTGAGAAACAAATAAAAAAGTTGCTAGAGGACGGCATAATTAGGCCATCCAGAAGTCCTTATAATTCCCCATTATGGATAGTCCCGAAGAAGATGGACGCTTCAGGAGAGAAAAAAAACAGGATTGTCATAGATTACAAACGTATAAATGCAGTCACGATTCCCGACACATATCCGATTCCGGACATATCGAACACAATAGCCAGTTTTTCCAAAACCAAGTTTTTCACAACCCTCGACCGCACCTCAGGTTCCACCAAATTAAGATAAAAAACGCAGACATACCGAAAACTGCGTTCTCCATGATGAAAGGCAAGTACGAGTTTACAAGACTCCCATTCGGGCTGAAGAACGCAACAGCAGTATTTCAACGAACTATAGATGATGTTTTACGTGAGCATATAGGTTCAATATGCTACGCATATATAGACGATATCGTCATATTAGGAGAAACCGAAAAGGACATATTAAGGACATAGAAAGTATATTTTCAAAATTGGCACATTTCCACAATTTCTCAGCTCCAGAAACACCAATGCGAAACTCAAACGATGGAAGGCGAGAACCGGATATAACTACGAATTAATTTATAAGCCCGGAAAAACCAATCTGGTAACAGGCGCGCTATCAAGGCTGAAAACGAAGTAAACAACTTAACCTCTTCTAGCGGAGCACCAATGCACAGTGCGGAAGAAGACAGCTCTGAACTTATTCCTCATTGCGAAGTTCCAATAAATGTATTCAAAACGCAATTAATATTTAAAGAAGGAACTGATATATGTATCTACAAAGAGCCGCATCCGAATTACCATCGCCATAACAACATTGTCAATGGTATCAAAATCTCAGAAGAATACCTCCAATCATTGCAGGATATACACAAGGAAAACTTTCGAAACTATAAGGTTCGTCTAACACAAAGAGTAGTTGAAGATTTATCAAACAAGGATAACAAATTTCTTGTCATTCAAGATTAACACAGGAGGGCTCACCGAAACCACAAAGAAAATAAAAACCAAAAATTGAAAAAATATTATTTCCCTTCTATGAGTAAATTAATAATAAAATATACCAAGAATTGTGATATGTGCAACTCAAACAAATATCACCGGAACCCTTTAACCCAGAATTTCAAGAAACTCCCACCCATGCATTGATAAATTCACCAAATTCGCCAAATTCTTTAGAATCAAAGAATAATCAGCCCTATCCTTGAGAGACAAAATAATTAAAATCCTTCACTATTACACGGTACCAAGAATCCTTGTCATGGACAATGAAGCTAGTTTTATAAGCCCCATAATTGCAAATTACATTAAAACACTAGGTATTGAAATATATCTAACACCCACTCACAAAAGTGAAATCAACAATTGAAAGAGTTCACTCAACGATAGTTGAAATGACTAGATGTCTACGCAATGAATACCCAGACTTCACTACGAAAGAGCTAATAAACATCGCAGTCGATAGGTAGAACAATTCCGTACATACGGTCACCAAAAGAAAACCCAGTGATGTGTTTTTGTAGGTAAAATACAAAGTATCAATTATAATAATTTAATTGACTATTGGGAAAAAGTAAATGAAGATTTAACAGAACTACTTTGGAACAGTCAAAGGAAACAGCAGAAGGAACCGCAGCAGAACAAAGCCTAGGACTTACCAGCAAGGAGAAACTGTTTTCGTAGCTAACAAACGTCGTGACGGCAAGTAAAAACCTTCGTTTACAAAAGAGAAAGTTTTAAAAGACAATCGGGTTACGATTGTGACAGAACGCAAGAAAAAAATCCACGACATCGAATACGGATCAAATATCCATCCATGCTGCTTGTTGATCTTTTCACTAATCGATGTATAAATAGCCCTAGAAGAAATATTTGTATTTAGATTTAAGTCTCCAGTACGCAGAGAAGCTGTTGAAATAATATTTTTTTATAAAGATAAACTTAAGTGTTTATAACTGGCGCCCGAGCAGGAACTTGCGCATAAATCCGTGTCGTGAACACTTAACCGTCGGAACAACTGAGAAAAACCCTAAGGTCGTCGCGAGTGTTTAACATAAGAATAACGTTTGTGTGACGAAAAATTCGTGTCATTAGTCGTGAGTGTTCGACATAAGAATAACACAAAGAGCTGTCACAATAAACCCTTCGAGAGTGTTTTACATAAGAATAACATAAAACGGTGTCGCAAGTTTATTAAAATCAGACAGTGTGTGAATCCTGTACCATTAGTAGACCGTAAAATGTCAAAAAGGAACAATACAGATCATCAGAATGAAAGTTGCAGCAATACTCATGTGAGTACAACTTTTATTATCTACCTACAATATAATACGTATATAAAAATACAAAACATGTTAAATCGATAAAATGGAAGGAATCCAAGATGCGATCAGACAATTGACTGGCGCACTTAATGCTCGAATTGAACAAGGAAAAAAAATTGAGCTTAGACTAGCTGCGTTAGAAATTAGAGGGCAAAGTGATCAAAACAATTGCAATCAAACAAGTCTCCAATTCCAACTCAATGAAACTGATCTCAAGGAAACCAGTAAACTTCCGGACTGCGTCCGAGAACTACAAGTGTTTGATGGTATTCGAGTTCAGTATCTCACATGGGTACATAAAGTAGAAAATATACTTAGGAATTATGAAATAGTTCGGCAAAAACCCATTTATAGGGCAATACTGCAAAGTATTCGACAGAAAATAAGAGGTATCCCTACCCAGTAAACGTAAGGAAAGAGTTTGAGAGTTGATAAAAAAGTTGCTAGAGGACGGCATAATTAGGTAATCCAGAAGTCCTTTTAATTCCCCATTATGGATAGTCCCGAAAAAGATGGACGCTTCAGGAGAGAAAAACGATTCCCGACACATATCCGATTCCGGACATATCGAGCACAATAGCCAGCTTTGGAAAAACCAAGTTTTTCACAACCCTCGACCTCACCTCAGTGTTCCACCAAATTAAGATAAAAAACGCAGACATACCGGAAACTGCGTTCTCCATGATGAAAGGCAAGTACGAGTTTACAATACTCCCATTGGGGCTGAAGAACGCTGCAGCAATATTTCAACGAACTATAGATGATGTTTTACGTGAGCATATAGGTTCAATATGCTACGCATATATAGAGAATATATTAAGGACATAGAAACTATATTTTCAAAATTGGCACCTTATCACAAGAAAAGTATAAGGCCAGATCCAAAAAAATAGCCGCAGTTAAGCACATCCGACCACCTGAGAACCGTAAGGACCTAAAAAGATTCGTTGGTTTTAAATCTTGTTACAAGCGATTCATAAAAGACTTTGCAAAATAGCAAAGCCTTTTGACGAATCTTACGAGGGGAGAGAAAGCTCAAGTTGGAGCTTATCAATCAAAAAATGTTAAAATCGAACTAAATGCAGAAGAGCTCAAGACATTTGACAATATAACAGAACTTCTAACATCCTCAGAAGTATTAATTTTTCCTGACTTCGACAAATCTTTTATTTGAACTACCGACGCCTCAAACACAGCAATTGGTGCAGTGCTATCTCAAGGTGATATTGGCAGGTCAGACCAATCACCTATGTTTCCAGGTCACTCAGCAAAACGGAGGAAAACTACGCCACTAACGAAAAAGACCTTGACTGCGCCTCAAATGGTCCATCCGCTTAGTCCAATTTGGCATACTCTTTCCAACATTTCGGCCGGTATCTCACAAATAAATGCTTCAATGTTGTCTTCCAATGCGTCAATTGAAGCGGGCTTGTCTGTATAGACATGAGCTTTAACATAGCCCGACAAAAAATAGTCTAAATGCGTTAAATCGCACGATCTAGGCGGCCAATTGACCGGTCCCGAATGTGAAATAAAATGTTCACCGAACTCGCCCCTCAATAAGTCCATTCTTGCGCGTGCTGTGTGGCATGTGGCACCGTCTTGTTGACACCACATGTCAAGCTCTTGCATTTTGGGTAAAAAAAAGTTGAATATCATCTCACGGTAGCGCTCACCATTCACAGTTACGATACGATTCGCATCATCTTTGAAGAAGTACGGTCCAATGATGCCACCAGCCCATAAACCGCACCAAACTGTGACTTTTTTTGGATGCATTGGTAGCTCTTGCAATGCTTCTGGCTGATATTCATTCCAAAATCGACAATTCTGCTTATTTACGTACCCATTGAGCCAAAAATGAGCTGACCATAAAATGGAAGAAGCGCGCGATGAACTTTCTTAACAGAGCACGCATTTTGATAATAAAATTCAATAATTTGCAAGCGTTGTTCGTTTGTAAGACGACGAACGTTCGTTCTTACACAAACGCTTAAGGAAAAATTAAATCCCAACATTGTCAATGGTACCAAAATCTCAGAACAATACATCCAATTATTGCAGGATATATACAAGGAAAACGGTCGAAACTATAAGGTTCGTCTAACACAAAGAGTAGTTGAAGATTTATCAAACAAGGATAACAAATTTCGTGTCATTCAAGAGGAACACAGGAGGGCTCACCGAAACCACAAAGAAAATAAAAACCAAATATTGGAAAAATATAATTTCTTTTCTATGAGTAAATTAATAATAAAATATACCAAGAATTGTGATATTTGCAACTCAAGCAAATACGACCGGAACCCTTTAACCCAAAATTTCAAGAAACTCCTATCCATGCATTGATAAATTCACCAAATTCGCCAAATTCTTTAGAATCCAAGAATAATCAGCCCTATCCTTGAGAGACAAAATAATTAAAATCCTACAGTATTACACGGTACCAAGAATCCTTGTCATGGACAATGAAGCTAGTTTTATAAGCCCCATAATTGCAAATTACATTAAAACACTAGGTATTGAAATATATCTAACACCCACTCACAAAAGTGAAATCAACAATTGAAAGAGTTCACTCAACGATAGTTGAAGTGACTAGATGTCTACGCAATGAATACCCAGACTTCACTACGAAAAAGCTAATAAACATCGCAGTCGATAGGTAGAACAATTCCGTACATACGGTCACCAAAAGAAAACCCAGTGATGTGTTTTTGTAGGTAAAATACAAAGAATCAATTACAATAATTTAATTGACTATTGGGAAAAAGTAAATGAAGATTTAACAGAACTACTGTGGAACAGTCAAAGGAACCGCAGCAGAACAAAGCCTAGGACTTACCAGCAAGGAGAAACTGTTTTCGTAGCTAACAAACGTCGTGACGGCAAGTAAAAACCTTCGTTTACAAAAGAGAAAGTTTTAAAAGACAATCGGGTTACGATTGTGACAAAAAGCAAGAAAAAAATCCACAAGACTTATCTCATAAATATAAAAATTTTTCTTATCAATTCCATGTCCACGCTATATTCTAATACAACACACCTTTAATCGCAATTAAAAGTGGAAGTGGAAAAATAATAAATGGCAACTTCAAATTGGTTCACGTTATAAATCTCCCAACATAGAAGAAGTAATCAACAGCTTAATTCCTACAACAAAACAGCAAATAGTCAAGACTAGCATCTTAAGACCCATATTCTTTATCAGTTACATCAAATTGAAACACAACTATCCAAATTACATGGAAAAGGCCGAGGTCAAGTAACTGGATTGGATCCGCATGGAAATGAAACGCCGGATCACCAGATGACATAGATTGGGATAGCCTTTTAAGAACCCAAAACGAAATAATCGAAAATAACAATAATCAGTATCAAATTAATAAACGCATAACTGAGCTTTCACAAAGAATTTTAGGCTATTACAATAAAATCATCCAAAGAACTGATAATGCAAGCTTCGATAAATTTGAGCATATGATGAATAATAAACTAACCACAATCAAAGACGAAATTAACGAAATTACATTAGCCGTTCAACTAGCTAAAAGTGGAATTATAAACGCGAATCTTGTGGACAAAAGTGAAATCCAAAGGATACTTACCCAAATGGAAACATTACCGTACAATAATGAAATTGAAGCCATTGAGTACGCAAAACAAATAGTGTTACAAAAAGACCAGTTTTACTCTATGCTCTATCATTTTTAAAAACAAACACAAAAGAATTCACTCATCTTTTGATAAGATCCACAGTCAAGAATAACAGAAGAATCTTCCTGGAAACTAACGAACTACTTATAAATCATAATGAGCAATACAAAATCAAAGAACAGTGTACTAAGATTCGGGATTTAATACTGTGCAACAAGGACAAACTTCAAAAACTATCTCCAGCCAGCATCAGTCAACTTTTGAATGGAGTAAGTGCCAGATGGGACACCGAAATCATCAACGGAACTTTCCTGTTACAAATCATCAAAGATTCTATAGTCATCAACAACCAAAAGTATTCAAACAAGGAAGTTACCACCTATCAGATCCTACCTCCGATTCTTCAGGCTAATTTCAAAATTAAGGACGTAAAATTAGATTTAGAATATTTACACAGCTTACACATAGATAATATCAAGAAATTAAAAAAGTTTTCATTAATTTATCAAGTTTCAGTCATTTCAAATGTTACCGGGCATACAACGTTTCCAAATCGATTAATTTTATTGGAAATGTATATTGAGGTTCCTGTGTACCCATCGATACCAGGAACTGAAGAAGCGGCTAGTAGCAGAATTCGGGGGATCCTACAGTATAAATGATGTGTTTAAGAAACTGAATACACGTGTCCACAAACCATCGGATTCCGGCAGGCATTACGTGCTCGAGATGCAGGAGATCGCTTCGTACGCCAACATCCCTGAGGCTGACGTCGTAGAGTAGTAAATTGCCTTATTGAATTTCGGGATAAATCATTAGAACCGTGGTACCGCTGCTGTTGGGAAGGGACATTTTGAGGAAGCTTAATATTAATTTGTGTTCAATAAAAATTGAATATTATCGATCTCAATTAATAATAATAAGAGAAATCTTTGAATTACCAAATGATGTCGCTAGTGCACTTGTATCTTTAAAATTATTAAGCAATCCGGTTGTTTACTTGGTGTCGCGAAAGAGTAATATGTTGGGAAAGGTCAGCTGGGAAGTGCCGGAAGAAAGAATTGAATGTAGAAGCAGACGATGTTTTTGATGATAAGGGTATGGTGAACTTCTTCGACTTAGATAGGTTGGTGAGTTCGGTCCAAGCCTGATGATCAGTTGAGCGTTCTCAGGCGAACTATTTATATTTGAATAGAAAGTGGGCGTTCCCGCAGTCGAATGGTCAAGTTGAGCAAGTTCTCAAGCAATGCTGGAGAAGTTAGTGGATTCTCCCGAACAGGCAGACTCGAAGCAAAAGTTATCTAAGGTCGAGCATGGTACGAATACAAAGGTATCCATGTAAGCAATTAAGTTATTGTTCGGAGTTGAGCAAAGAGGTGTCGTCGTAAGCGAAATAATCGAGCATTTGAACGCAAAATATTCCGATGATGTTAGGATCGACTTAGCTATATTACGAAAAGATGCTTCGAAAATGATTGTCATTATAACTTATATTTGATGTTTAATGTTGGAGAAAAAAAGACACTTCCGTCGGGACTAGTAAGAAATTAGTGCCCAAATACCGCTGTCCGTACTTTATAAAGAAAAGGTTATGTAATTTTGAATTATGAAATTATGAAAATGATCGTTAAGTAATTGAATATGTAGAGGGCTTTCAAGTGACCCATTTGCCATATAGTATATTAGATTCGAGTAGATTGAAACGATGGATTGAACGCGATCCTAATTCTCAAGTTGAACGTGCGGATTTCGAAGGTGACACTTCATGCATATGTACGACGCCGATCAAAAGTCAAGATGGCCGAATGATTTATTTAAATTATTTTGTAAAACGTTAGTAAGTCTGACAGCACCGAAAAAGTGTACATTGGCGAGTTGCGCGCCCTCTCGGCCTGTCAGGTTTGCTCACGTCTGTCATTCTTAATTCGACTATGACAGAATGTGACATAAATCAAATAAAATAAAAGAGAACATTAAGGATATTTTACAATATTAATATGGAATTCTTCAATAAAATCGGTTGAATATCACATTTTTCACACTTAATTCCATTACTTACGAGTAAACTAGTAAAACTGTAAAACTGGTTTACAAAAATAAATTTCATTTATGTACTTATCAGGCAATGCTATTGATTGTCAACTTCAATCAGATATACCAACATACAAGAATGAAATGTACACCTGGTGGAGGATAGCAGGAGCTAATTCTTATGATCTGGATAGAGATCCCGATAAATTGCTGGATCTTGAGTTGTTTTTGTAATGCAAGGTAAATTCATGATCTATATAGATCATTGGGCATAATAAAATACACATAATGTCGAATTGTAGTACCTCCAAAATTAAAAACGCATTCTCCACACTTCTTCCCATGCTTATCACAGAAACTGCTCGATATATGTGTCCATGTTTGGTATTCATGATTGTTAAGAGTTTACTTGTAACAGTTTTTGTAGGACACTGTTTTAAAAAATGTAATGAGCCATAAGTTTTACATGAAATTGCTGTTGTTTTGTCATTCTTAAAAAAAACATGATATGATTATATGATATCATATAATATGAACAATATTAAGTGTTGGTATACCGGTGCAAATTTCCATTCACCTTTTGTTTTCAACGAGAAAATGACATGTACCTATTCCCGATAAAGTTTAGTCTTGATTTTTTTTAACGTATCGTATTTTAATATTGCAGATAAACGTTAGTGGGGCGATACTAGAGTTGTATTTGGTCGTTCAACCGGGTTGATCTATATATGATACAGTGCCCGTATAGGAGCGTATAGCGCGGTTCACACAAAAAATTCTTTGCGTTCACATTTAACAGCGATTCATTTGTGATGGTAGTTTCCTGGCATAATCAATCAAAATCAAAATATAAATAGTGAAGTTGATGATGGTGATCGATGAAATATTGAAGAAAGAACAAACAAAGTTAGTATAAAACGGAATATATTTTCCTATTATAAGAATTGAACCAAAATATGAGCGAAAATGTAAAAATGTTAAAGAAAACCCACTCAACACACCTATATAAAACAAGAAAATTATATTCTAGGTAGCAAAGTGTTCCACATTTTATACGATGGAGCGAAAAAATTGAACTTATATTCGACCGTTAACACTTGTAAGCCCTAGTATAAATTGGTCCATCCGACGCAGCAGTGAGACAGGGTTGCACCACATGTGGTACAGTGTGAGCGCCGCTTGAAAAATGTCTATTTCTTTTTTGTCTAAAGTCGTGTCAATTACATGCTTTCTTACCCCGCTCTTACGTCCACTATCATTGAAATTCGTTTGAAAAATTAAGTCTGACGACATGTTTGCTCATGTGAACGCTTCGATATCGGGCTGTAAGACATCCATCCGACAAGGTCTGTCTGGTTTGTTCATGTGAACCCATTTAATGCGAAGATATTTTTGGTCGATCGCCAAGTCGTACTACATGTGGTACAGTTTGAACGACGAAATTGTATCATTTTACAATATATGTGATATGCTGAATCTTATGATTGAATTATAGTTTATTAATTACATATGGTGCGTACTTTATAAAAGGAGGAGGAAAAAAATACATAAATATTTAAATTTTGCAATTCAGTGTGACTAGCCACGGTAGTGTACAGTGTTGTTCTTTTTGTAGAACTGTGTTATGTCGGGATTGAATACATCGTTAAATCTAGGGTTGGTGATTGTCATTCTGTTAAGATATCGGTGACTGTGCTCGAGTGGAAGCCGTTGCAGTTCCTGTATGTCCTGATTGGGGTGGCTGTTAATATTATTTAACAGCTTACTGGATAGTTGAAGGATGTATTTGTGTACCAGATCGGACATCCGTACGTTATGACTGGTCTGATAAGTTGCTTATAAATAAGCAGTTTAGTCCTCTGACTAGGACCAGTCTTTCTTCGGAGCAGTGGATGTACCAAGTGTAGGGCAAAAGCTGCCCGTTTAATGATAGCATCCACATTTTTTTTAAATCTGAATCTTTCGTTGAACAATATTCCCAGACATTTGGCGTCCTTCGTTGGAGTGCTTGTCGTGTTGTCTGGAAACGTTAATTTAAGATTGTTGCATGTTCTGACCAATGCCCTACCCTTGCTCACTCGTATGTCTGCTACTGGTGTTCGGAAGCACATGACTATAGATTTGTCGCTGTTGATTTGTAGTCCCCATTTGAGGTTGTAGTCCCATCGTTGGTTGGTGTTCTGTCCCACTCTCCTTAAGGCTATCTCCGGTGATAGGAAGGTAGCGTACGATATGGTGTTGAGTTTTCTTTTTGTGTTCTTCACTTTTTATTCTCCATGACTGAAGTACGTTCCAATATATTTCAAAAAATTCTTTCCACAATTGAACACCATCAAATACAGTTATTTTCACTGCATATTAATACTGCCACGCACAAACTCACAGCTCTAAATTTTTCCAGATACGCCTCACACGATCCAATACGTTACTCCAACCAGCGAAATAGCAAAATTATTTGAAAACTATCCGACATGGCCTTTAACCATCGTGGCTTGCGTTCGCACGATCAAATCAGGCTCTGCCAGACCTGTTCTGTCCAGTATGTTTGATCGTGTGAGCCCCCATAATAGCACGTTCCACTGGAATCTTGAATACTACGGTGACTAATATTAATTTTATTGGTTTTCTGAATAAATTGTTTACGGTTTTTTTATTTTTAAACGCATTCGCCGATGAAATAATCATTGTATCAAGTCTTATCAAATGATATGTTTCTTTATTATAAACGAATTTCAAAACTGTTAGAAAAGTGGCCCTTAGATAAAGGCAAAACCTATGTAATTATGTCTCCGAATATTTTTATAAATGTGCAGGTCTAATGTACATCCATACATATGTGCAGTACCTCACAAATTTGAGCATACACTCACAACTTAAACATTTTCACTTTTTGGTTTTAAAAAAAGTAGTTCATTAACAAAACAAAACTGTAGTTTCAATTCACATTATCACTTGCATAGCAAAAACATACAGTACCTCACAAAATTCAGCGTACACCCATGGAGCAGCCGTAATTATTCCTTTTTCAATGGGAAGGACTGTTTTAAAAATAAAAATTTAAATGCAGTTTAGAATATTATCAAATTAATAGTAATAATAAAGAAGAAAAAAACAAACAAAAAATAATGAATTCATTCTTAAAATAAAAAAAACAAACAAAATTAACTACATTTAATCACACAAAATTGAGCGTACACAGTAAAAAAACGTTTAAAAAACTCAAAAACGGACTTCAAAATTACAGACACATATTTTTTTTAATTTTGTTAATATTTGGTATGAGCAGACCACCTTTAGCGTCTATAACCGCCTGCAAGCGTCGTGGTATAGAATCTAGGAATTTCTTTGTAAAAGAAGAGAGGATACTGTTCCATGCCTCCTCAGTTCTATTTTTTAGATCGGCTTTATTAGAAGAATTCGTTTTTTTTAATCTGGTTTTAATCTCCTGCAACAAATGCTCAATAGGATTCAAATCCGTTGATTGTGGAGGAGTTCTGAGCTGTTTTGGAGCATGGTAGAGTAACCACTCCCTAACTACATGTGAGGTATGCTTGGGATCATTGTTTTCTTGGAACCAAAAATCCGTGGGCAAACCTAGTTTCCTCGCAGAGGCGATCATGTTTCTTTTTAAAATGTTTAAGTACATAATTTTGTCCATAGTTGTGTCAATAAACTCAAAATTGTCAGCGCCACAAGCTGCCGTTGAACCCCACATCATAATATATCCTCCTCCGTGTTTTACTGTTGGGCACATATTTTTTGTTTTCAGCGCCGTAATAGACTCACGCCACACAATTTGCCTATCATCTGAGCCAAATAAGTATATTTTTGTCTCACCAGTAAACATGACAGTTTCCCAAAATTCTGGAGACACGCTTAAATATTTTTGCGCAAGCTCTGATCTCTTCTTAAGAGCAACTCTTCCATTTAAATTTTTTCTCCGTAACGCACGACGAACGGTTTCTGCTGACAAAGGCTTCTGTTGTAGAAACTTCTGACGCTAGCTTTGGTATACTAATTTTTGGGCTACACTTAACCTTACGAACAATTAAACGTTCGTCTTGCTCCAACAAAATTTTTTTCCTACTTCTTTCAGGAGCATTTTTAAGTGTATCTTCGGTTCCATATTTTGTTATAATTTTCTGTACAGTCGAATGAGTTCGCCCTACAGTCCTACCAATCTTTCGTAAAGATTCTCCCTCACAAAATAGCTTAATGATAAGCTTTCATGTTGAAATATCAGTTTCTGTCCTTCTTTTCTCCATGCCAGAAAGAAAATGCTTTCGAGTACTTCTTAACACAAAAGTCGCAACACAAATCATCAATAAACACATTTTTCTCCTTTCTTTAACTTGATTTAACAGTAAACATTGTTTTTTCATAGGATTCATGTGTTTCCCAAGTATTTTTATTTGTGTACGCTCAATTTTGTCTAGGTTCGATTCCTGGTACGACAAGAAATACTTTTCACGGCCCCACCTCTTTCGAGTCACTGACAATGCTCAAAGAGTATAACTGTCTAGAAAAAGCTTCTCAAACATGGCCGTTCGGAGTCAACAACACGAGTGGTTGCTGACCCTGGCCCTCTACGGGCTGTAGTGCCACCCATATTATTATATTATTATTAATTTTGTGCGAGTGAAAGAGGTGATTTTTTTTTCCACTCTTGTGTTAGCAGTTTGAGTGAGTGCAAGGGTTTTTTCCCATCGTGTGTGCTTAGAGAGTAAAATTTCCAACAAGCGAATTCGAAGTGACTCTGGTAAAGGCGATAATCGCCCTCCCAGCAAACTTTAAGTCTTTTTTAAGTGCAAATATTAAATATTCAACAATGGTGAATAATACAAATTATTTCGGTGTGCTGGACAACTCCGGCGAAAATGCGGATAGTATTAATAATGCACGTTTAAACGTCATAAAAGATAGTGTCCCTCCTATAGTTGTAATAAAATCAACAGGTGAACGTGTTCGTCGCGTATTGAGTGATTGAAAAATCGATAATTATCTTATCAAAAACATATCGCTCGGCCAAAAAATTATTTCTCCATCTTTGGAAAGCTCAGAGAAAATAAAATCAGAACTAAACAGATTAAATATTGAATTCTTCACATTTTCTCGGAAGGAAACGCGACCTTTGAAAGTAATTTTATCGGGACTTGATCTTACAAGCGAAAAATTGGCAAAGGAAGAACTTATTTCATCCGGAATAAAGTGCATCGACGTAAAAATGATCACAAACAATGTTAACCCAAACATCCACTACAAAAGCTATATTTACATTGTGTATATTCAACGCGGAACAATAAAATTAAACGAACTGAAGACAAATCATTCCAGTTTGTTCAGAACCATAGTCCGCTGGGACTTTAAGAGACAAAGACCAGGAAAAATTACACAATGTCATAATTGTCAGCTGTATGGACACGGCTCCATGCATTGTCATGCTAAAAGTTCTTGTGCTAACTGCTCCGGCAGCCACAAAACAACTGAATGCAAAGAACCTGACGCGATGCGTTGCGCCAATTGCAGCGAACCACACAGATCATCCGAAAAAGTTGCATTAGTCGTAAACAATATCTGGAGATTCGTCAAAAAATCTCCTCTCATCAACGACCAAACAGCAGCAAACGCACACCATCTATATTACTCCCACAAAAACCTTTCGATTCACACTCCCTTTCACATTTCCCTCCTCTTCCCACACGTGCAACCGCTGTACCAACAGCTCAGCCAACAAACAAAATTCGACCAGCTGATCGCTCTCTACCATCAACTGCCACGCAGGTCCATGGCGGAAAAACCTCTCATCAGAATACATCAAATACTTCTGTGAACAATGAGAGCAACAAATTATTCTCTTTCGAAGAAATAAATTCTCTTCTAAATGAAGTATTAGCTAAGCTTCAAACCTGTATAACAAAAAGTGATCAATTCAATGTAATCACATCTCTTGCTATCAAATACATTTATTCAAATAATTATGGTATATAATTCCCTGAACATTATTACTTGGAATGCAAGAAGCATATCAAATAAAATATTAGAATTCTTTAATTATATTATTGATAAGAAAGTTGATATTGCTTTGGTTACGGAAACTTACTTAAATGTAAACAAACCCTTTTCTCACCCTAACTTTAATTGTTATTCGGTACACCTAGGCTTACAACTGCGATGTATTGAATCAATTGGCATAGAAATCAATATAGGCAGCATATCTAAAGTGAGTATCTTTTCTGTTTATTTCCCGGGTGGAAATAGAAATATTGATAAGATGTCTCACTTTAAGAACGACTTGCAAAAAATATTTAGATGTCGAGGTAAAGTTATCTTTGGCGGAGATTTAAATTGTCGCCATCAATTGTGGAATTGTCTCCGGGCTAATTGCTGGGGTAACGAATTGTACAATATTAACGAAATGCACCCAAATTTTTCTTTACTATACCCTCCTGAATTTACCTACGTCCGAACATCTAAATCTAAAAGTCCTTCCACACTAGACTTCTTTATGACTAATATTTCAACGCACTGCTCTATGCCGTTCACTTATGACAATTTGGGGTCAAATCATCTTCCGGACAGTATCAATATGAATCTCTTAGTTGAAGTCAATCGACCTACGTTATATTATAAATATTCCGCAGCCAATTGGAACCATTTTGCTTCATTTATCAATACCAACTGCAATCAGAATAATGCCATTTCTTCGCTTGTAACTACGACTACCCAAATTGATTCAATGTGTATGCATTTTACTTCGTTATTAAACTGTGCTGCCGATTTCGCAATACCTAAGTACCCTAGGAAAGATAGTAATGCAATTCCACTTCCTAGTAATATTTTACTATTAATACGAGAAACTCCGAAAGAAGAAAATGGATGCGTTATCGCTATGACTGCTTTCTTTATAGCACGAAAATATTAAACAAAGCCATTGCTAAAGAAATTAATGAGTTCAAAAATAAGCGTTGGAATAACCTACTTTATAGCTTTGATAAATATAGTAAACCATTCTGGAAAGTTTCAAAAATTATTAAAAAAAAGAGGTTTGAGTATTCCACCTCTAAAGGTGCAAAACCAGCTTTATATTTCTCCAAGCGATAAAGCCAATCTACTTGCAGAGACTTTCTCAAAAAATCACCTGCTTACTGCCCATTTTAGCGATCCTGCCACTTCCACGGAAGTGTCTCACACAATTGACAGTCTCTCACAAGCAAATGTCGAATTATCGAATTTAAGTATACTTAATACTAATAAAGTAAGATCATTGATCAAAAACCTTAAAGCTAAAAAAAGTCCTGGCTTAGATGGTATTAACAATAAGCTTTTAAAAGCCCTTCCTCTCACAGGCTTACGGTACTTAACTGCAATTCTTAATGCATGCCTTAAACTCAGCTACTTCCCTGATTGTTGGAAAACAGCTTTGGTAATTCCGATTGGCAAGCCTGGTAAACCAAAAGACGACGTCAACAGTTATAGGCCAATAAGCTTACCAAGCAGTTTAAGTAAGCTATTATAAAGATAATAAAATAAAAGATTGACAATCACTTAACTGTTAACAATATACTCCCCGACTATCAATTTGGGTCTCGGCGTTCTCACAATACGTACCATCAAATCATTAGGATTCATTTCAATCCAAAGAGCCCACTGGATTAGTATTATTAGATATTGAAAAAGCCTTTGATACGGTTTAGCATGATGCTTTAATATACAAACTTATTAAATTAAACTTTCCTATAAAGACTGTTAAAATCATCCAGAGTTTTTTAGATAAAAGAAAATGTATAGTAAAAGTGCAAAAAGTTAAATCCGCAGTACAAAAGATTACATATGGATTACCACAAGGTACTGTACTCGCCCCAAAACTTTTTAATATATTTGTCTCTGACATTCCAGATCTTGGCAATGATGTGAATATTGCTATGTTTTCTGATGATACATCAATATTTGGGTCTGGTACATACTATACGTACGTCTATAATGTGCTGCAAACGGCACTTTCCAAATTAGAAAAATTCCTTTACAATATATCTAATACAATATTGACTGGTCTGAGCACTGCAGATATCTCGGAATTATGATTGATAAGAAACTAACTTTTCAGAAACACATTTCTGTCACTGTAGATAAAATTAACAAATACATCAAAATTCTTTACCCCCTTATAAATAGAAAATCGAAGCTTAGTACTGACAACAAACTTATTTTGTATAAGTCTGTCTTTCAATCAATTCAACTGTACGGGGCTCCTGTTTGGTACGACAAACTTAAACTTCAAATATGCCAAAATAAAATCATTAAAATTATGCTTAATTTACCACGTTATTATTCAACCCGCAGACTTCACAGCCAAAGCAATATCAACTTTTTACACTTTCTTATAGAAAATTTAACACAAAGATTCTATGATAATTGTTATATTTCAAATAATGAACTTATCAAATGCATATCATTGTCAAATGAAACGCTTAACAAGAAATACGTAAAAACAGTTAAATAGAAATATTTGACTAGGGGACATTGCAATATTAGATTTTAAGAGTTGAATAAGAGTTTTTTCTTGTAGCTTTCCCTTGAATTAATATCTAAATATTTTTGTTGTATCTCGCTCACTCACCTCATTATTAAATCATAGTTGTAAAGGACAGTTGTCCTAAACCTCTAATTATAAATATTCTTACAAATGTAAACACTATTTGTCTTGCTACATAAATAAACAAATGAAATGAAATGAGGTGATTTTCTTGTTCTATTGTTGTTTTTGGAAGGATAATGCTTTAAAATTTTGGATTTTATGTCATATAATAATAAAGAATATGTGGATAAATCAAATTGCATTTCTAAATTATATTTAAAAACATTTCTCCGCATCGAAAAAGGCGAAATTACATCCATGCAAAGGGTGTACGCTCAATTTTATGAGGTACTGTATAACAAAATTGTTAACAAAATAGGCTATCTCTGAGCAAAATATATACAAAAACTTCATTTAAACACACAAAATTGAGCATACATTAAAAGTAAATTCAATCTATGTACAGTGGGTGTTGTTAATTGTATTTAGAGGTTACAAATAAATGGTGTTTACACCATTCCATTCCTGTTTGGTAACACTCTTAATTTTCTTTAAGATTATATTATTTTATTAATTATTATTATTATTTTTTAATTTTATTAATATTTAATTTACACCAGAAGCTATGAATGTCTATTTATGTTCGGTTTTTTATTATTCTATTTAATTAACATTACAAAAACACACCAGAATTAATTTTGTACTTGGTAGCGTATCCTTTATTTTCCAAAACAAGGGATAATCGCTTTGGCATATTACTAAACATTTTGTGAAGGTACTCTTTTGTTATCTTCGCCCACTCCTCCTGCACCCTTATTTTGAACCTGTTTACCATATCCCTTGAAAAAAATGTCTATTTCTTCTTTTTCTAAAGCCGTGTCAATTACATGCGCTCTTACCCGTACGTCCACTATCATTGTAATTCGTTTGAAAAATTAAGTCTGATGACATGTTTGCTCGTGTGAACGCTTCGATATCGGGCTGTGAGACATCCATCCGACAAGGTCTGTCTGGTTTGTTCATGTGAACCCCCTTAATGCGAAGATATTTTTGGTCGATCGCCGAGTCGTACTACATGTGGTACAGTTTGAACGACGAAATTGTATCATTTTACAATATATGTGACATGCTAAGTCTTATGATTGAATTATAATTTATTAATTACATATGGTTTGTACTTTATAATAAAAGGAGAAGAAAAAAAATATATAAATATTTAAATTTTGCAATTCAGTGTGGCTAGCCACGGTTGTGTACAGTGTTGTTCTTTTTCTAGAACTGTGTTATGTCGGGATTGAATACATCGTTAAATCTAGGGTTGGTGATTGTCATTGTGTTAAGATAACGGTGACTGCGCTCGAGTGGAAGCCGTTGCAGTTCCTGTATGTCCTGATTGGGGTGGCTGTTAATATTACTTAACAGCTTACTGGATAGTTGAAGGATGTATTTATCAATTGGCAAGATCTTCGCTTCTTCGTAAATCCTTTTTGTAGGGATGAATTTCAGTGTTGAAGGGTCTCTGTGGAAACCGGTGCACTTTCTTAAAATCTTCCGTTCAAACAGACATATTCTCTCCACTGCTGTGGGGTTTATTGTGTACCAGATCGGACATCCAGTTTAGTCCTCTGACTGGGACCAGTCTTTCTTCGGAGCAGTGGATGTACCAAGTGTAGGGCAAAAGCTGCCCGTTTAATGATAGCATCCACGTTTTTTTTAAATCTAAATCTTTCGTTGAACAATATTCCCAGACATTTGGCGTCCTTCCTTGGAGTGCTTGTCGTGTTGTCTGGAAACGTTAATTTAAGATTGTTGCATGTTCTGACCAATGCCCTACCCCTGCTCCCTCGTATGTCTGCTACTGGTGTTCGGAAGCACATGACTATAGATTTGTCGCTGTTGATTTGTAGTCCCCATTTGAGGTTGTAGTCCCATCGTTGGTTGATGTTCTGTCCCACTCTCCTTAAGGCTATCTCCGGTGATAGGGAGGTAGCGTACGATATGGTGTTGAGTTTTTTTTTGTGTTCATCACTTTTTATTCCCTGACTGAAGTACGTTTCAATATATTTCAAAAAATTCTTTCCACAATTGAACACCATCAAAAACAGTTATTTTCACTGCATATTAATACTCCCACGCACAAACTCGCAGCTCTAAATTTTTTCAGATACGCCTCACACGATCCAATACGTCACTCCAACCAGCGAAATACCAAAATTATTTGAAAACTATCCGACATGGCCTTCAACCATCGTGGCTTGCGTTCGCACGATCAAATCAGGGTCTGCCAGGCCTGTTCTGTCCGGTATGTTTGATCGTGTGAACCCCCATAATAGCACGTTCCACTGGAATCTTCAATACTACGGTGACTGATATTAATTTTATTGGTTTTCTGAATAAATGGTTTTCGGTTTTTTTATTTTTAAACGAATTCGCCGATGAAATAATCATTGTATCGAGTCTTATCAAATGATATGTTTCTTTATTATAAACGAATTTCGAAAATTAAAGTAATTATGTCTCCGAATATTTTTCACAGACCTCTGAACAGTGCAGTGTGAGTTTCGAGTGTGTCGGCTTTTAACAAAATAACAAACGTTAATAGCAACAATCAAGTAGTGCAAGTACCGAGAGTATTTTAAAAGCAGCAGTCAGCCGATTCGGTAGAGCCATTGCTGTTGACTCGACGGGACTCCGGTTCGATCCCCATTGGGGACACAACCAGATATTTTCTTTTTTTTTCCGTGGCTCACACATTACCATAAGTGTGAGTGCGGAAAATGAATGACCACGAGCGGTCCGCCCGCGTAGAAGCGGTCAATGACCAGCAACAACCAGTGGAAGAACCAGGCCACCAGTCAACGGTGCCCACAGAAGGCGCAGTGAAGAGGAGGAGGAAAAAAGCGTCACAAAAAATCGCAAAACGCCGCAATACCAATGCCTCACCCGAAGGGCTGCAGGGGGAAGAGCAGAGTAAGGAGCCGTCGTTGAGTTCTTCAGCAGCTGAGTCAGGGGAAGAAGTAGAAGAGACGGTGCAGTACGTCTCCGATGGAGGGGAAGGCCTGTTCGCTGTTAGCAGCAACAGCTATGATTCTCTTCCCTCTGACACAGAAGATGAAATCGAGCGCGTACTTCATATGAAGCAAACGCTTGCTGAAGATATGCAGGGGAAAGTTCAGCTACTCTTGCATGAAATCAGAGAGCTGAAAGCAAGAACTGTTGCGAGGAGAATGCTGGATCAGCAGAAGCAGCAACAACAACAAGTGGCAAAGAAGCCGCAGCAACAGAAGAGGGCTACAGTGCAGCAACAACAACCACCACCAGCTGCTAGCATCTCAGCAACATCAAAGGCCAGCTACGCAACAGCAACAGCGGCCAGAAACAAAGAAACTGCCAGCAGCACATCCACAACAACTGCCAGCAGTTCACCAACAACAGCGACCAGCAACACGGCGTTCAGCAACAAAACGTTCAGCAACACAACAGCGACAGCCGTCAGCAACCCAACAGCAGCAGCCAGCAACTCATCAGCAGCAGACAGAGAAGAAAAATAAAGTTCCGCCAATCAACATCTACAAGGCGGATGTTGAACAAACCGCCAAGATGAGCAAGGAGGCCATAGGTTCAGGTAATTTTCTCATTAGGAAATATAAAGGCGTGGATAAACACGCAATCCACTGCAAGACAGTGGAGGATTACAATGTGGTGAAGGAATATCTGAAGATGTCGGAGCTCGAGTTCTTTTCCTTCACCCCAAAAAGCGAAAAATGCCAGTCTCGGCTGTTAAAGCTCACTTGGCCGCTCGAAGCGGAGGAGGTCCTCCAACTGCTCAAAGAGCATGTGTGTGACGGCATTGAGTTCGTCGGGGTCAAGCCCTTCACCACAGTTAAGGCAAAGAGAGAGGGGCGGAAATTGCCCTTTTATATTGTACATATAACACCCACAAGCAAAGTGGATAATCTAAAGAAGATAAAGTCCTTAGATTACCACGAATGCATCTGGGAGAGCATACGAAGGCGCGATGGCATTGCACAATGCTTTCGCTGCCAAAGGTTCGGGCACGCCGCGTCGAACTGCCAGATGCAGCCTCGATGCGTTAAGTGCGGAGAAAACCACAGTGCGGATAATTGCTCTCTGGGGCAAGATGGAGCAGTTGACAAGATTCAGCTCAAATGCGTACTCTGAGGGAACGCGGGGCACACCGCTAACTATCGGGGTTGCCCTAAATTCCAGGAGCGTAAAGCAAAAATGGTTCTGCAGAAGCAGCCCCCAGTGAAAAATCCACTCGGGGCAGCCATAACCGTCACTCCTCAAGTGACCTATGCCCAAATGGCGTCTGGTCAGAGGAGTACGGGAGAGCAGCAGCTGCCGAAGGTAGTGCAGCAACCTTCAGTGCCAAGAGCACACGATCCAACGCCCGATTGGAAATCCTCCATTGAAAGGCATATGGATCGGTTAGAGGAGCAGGTAGGCCAAATTCTGGCGCTCCTGCAGAACCAAGCACGTCACCAGTCTTAATGGCTGCGCAGACGGAGAGCACATATAAGATCCTTGCAGTGAATGCAAATTCATTGATAGGGATCCCGCGAAAAAACGAGCTCTATAGATTGTTGGACGATCAAAGCCCAGAGCTATTTCTGATTAGCGAAACCAAGCTAACCCCGAGAGGCACATTTGAGCACAGTAATTATAATGTTATTAGAAGAGACCGGCCCAACTCCAATGGTGGAGGCGGTGTTGCGATCTTCATTAAAAATAACATTAAACACAAAGTAGTGTATAGCAGTGAAGTACGACGGTTTCAGGAGTTGGAGGCCTGCATCGTGTGCATTTCTCTCCGCAGTGGAAAGAAGTTGTATGCGGTGTCGGTCTACTCCTCCGGCTGCCCTAGTTCCAGAACGACTATATCAGAGCTCGATTCACTCTTTCGATGTCTAAGACTGGACTCGGAGGAGAACTATTTTATTTTGGCCGGGGACTTAAATGCCCGACATGGATATTGGGGAAACATAGTTTCCAATTATAGAGGGGACCAGCTTTACAACTGGTATTGCTTACACAGTGTCGAGTATAGACTCGATTTGAAAGCAACAGAGATCTCGTCATTTCCTAGAAGCGGTTCTTACTTGGATATCCTGCTGTTTGACGCAAGACTGCAGCTGACAGACACAAACTCACAAACGGTAAACTGTTTGAACGCTTTCGTGTATCTCAGTGACCATTGCGGACTCAGTGCCGAATTCAAGATCCCCAACGATATTGCGGAATTAGGAGAGTTTGTTCAAACGTATCCCTACAATTACAGTAGGACACGCTGGACACGCTTCTCCAGACAAATGACGAGAGCAGTTTCCTCGAATGCGCTCCACATACCGTCCAATAGAAACTTGTCAAACGAGGAGATTGACATGTATCTTATACAATTGGACGAGACAATAAAACGAACGATGGACAGTACGATACCACGGTATACACGAACAAATAACGAAAACTTGTACCGAAATGCGACTATTGACGCACTACATCAACGGAAAAGTAGACTCCTTTCAAGATTAAAAACCTTGTACAGGCGGTTTACTGACAGACGAGATGAGGAAATTAGGACACTGAAATCGCTCATCAAAAACATTCAAACATTAATTGTTCAGAACTACAGACTTTCTGTTAACATGCATTGGAACAATAAGATTCGGGCTGTAAGATCCAACAACCCGAGCATGTTCCCGCAAATAAACAAATTCTTTCGCAGTAAGCGTAGCGATCTTCCGTGTCTTAAGCTCCCCAGAACGACGGACAATGAACAAATACTGACTACAGCAGGTATTGATCCAGATAACGCCGTACTCGACGATAACTTCTTTGTGGTCGAAGACCCGCAAGAAAAAATGGAGGTACTAGGCGCGGTCTTTCAGGAAGTGTATAAGGTGAATGTGAGTGTTCGCCCAAACCACGGCCTGGAGAACTGCGTACAATCTAGCAACTCGCAACTTCGAGAAGACATGCAACAATGGCGATCTGAGAACTTCGGCTTTGTCGTGTTCAATGAAGATAACATGGCAGATAATGTCATCGCCGACGAAGGGGTTCTTCCCCCGTTCATAGCGACGACAGAGCTCCAACATTGTGCTAAGACATCTCCCCCTAGATGTGGTTAATATGTACACTATCCTGTTTAACAATGCTCTGAATAATGCACATTATCCGGAACATTGGAAAACTGCGATTGTGCAACCCATATCCAAGCGAGGTAAAGATTCTTCGAATCCGTACAACCTCCGGTCAATTAGTCTCCTTCCGAACATCAGCAAGGTATTCGAGAAGGTGATAAATAGAGCTCTGACCAAGTGGACAGAGGACAAACATATTATTCCGGATAACCAATTCGGTTTCAAAGCGGGGCATGACACTATTCATGCCGCGTCGAAACTGGTGTCGGATATACAATGGAAGAAGAGCCAGAAACAATGTACGGGTGCCTGCCTGATTGACCTGGAGAAGGCCTTCGACACCGTGTGGTTAGAAGGACTTTTTTACAAGCTCAAATGGGCTAGGCATTAGTAAACCACTGCTGTACCTATTGTGTAACATGCTTACTGGTAGAAGGTTCATCGTCAAGAATGGCAATGTGACCTCCGAAGGTATTTTTGAAGTAAAAAATGGTCTCCAACAGGGTGCCGTTAATTCGCCGATCCTGTTCAACATTTTCTTGAGCGATCTAATAAGTTCTCTTCCTCACGTAATTGCGTACGCCGACGACTTGATCGTGTACAGATCAGGTAAAAAGATCGAGGACATCACTACTCTCGCGCAGGGTGACTTCGACTCATTCATGAGAAGTTGCGATGACTGGAAGTTGAATATCAACTTTCAGAAGTTGGAAACCATACTGTTCAGGACCCCGTTGTATAAGGCTTCGGCGGATACAAAAAAGAATTGGCGAAAGTTCTCAATTGTTGGGCGTCACGGGCAACCACTGGCCACTAACTTGATCTCTGGGGCTTACTACCCCAATCCTCAGTACCATGAAAGGGTACGTCACAGTGGCTTCGTCCCCCCAGAAGCTTTTCTCCATTTAGACATGTACGGTCTGTTACAAGACATAAATGCGGTACCGCTCATCTTTCGCATCGCCCGTTCGACTGTGGATGGGCGACTCAACCACGACCGTTCCGTCGCACAACGAGCTGAGGAGGGTCTCCTCCGGTTCAGTACAGCGGTATCGAGTCGGGATGTGCGGGATGTTGCTATGCAACATCGAATGTTCTGGTGGCTGGGGAGCGAGGGAACTCCAGCTTCGAACCCTTTAGACCCGGGGTAGATAGGGTAGTGCGTATCCCCTTATGGGACGCAGTCGGTCACTGTCTTGCAGTGGATAACTTCAGAATCCATCAGCTGCAACCTATGGCCGACTTCCATAGCGTAAGGTAGTATTTAAGATGTATATATTAAAATAAAAAAAAAATTGTCGAAATATGCATATATTTATACAAGATGATACATATATGCATTTATGTATATAGGGATATATGCGTACACATATTTGTATATGGGTATACACATATGTATATGCATATATATGTAGATTAGTTTAAGTTAGTTGTTTAAGTTTATTTTAAGGTAGAATGTAAGGTAGTTTGTAGTTTTTAAATAAAAAAAAAACAGTTAAGTTATTATGTTTTTTAAATTTTTTCATAATTTAATAATTAGTCCTTCAATATTAGTATATATTTTATTCATTGTTAGGTTAGGTCGAAAGACATAGTTTAAGGTTAAGTTTAGCTTAGAGTGCTCGCCGAGAGCCAGTAAGTTAGAAATAGTAAAATTGTTCGTCCAACTAGCTTTAAGCATTTTTGTCTAGTATATAAGCTTATCCTGAAATAATAAATAAAAATGAAATAAAAAAAAAAAAAAAAGAAAATATTTTTATAAATGTGCAGGTCTAATGTACATCCATACATATGTGCAGTACCTCACAAATTTGAGCATACACTCACAACTTAAACATTTTCACTTTTTGGTTTTAAAAAAGGTAGTTCATTAACAAAACAAAACTGTACTTTCAATTCACATTATCACTTGCATAGCAAAAACATACAGTACCTCACAAAATTGAGCGTACAACCATGGAACAGCCGTAATTATTCCCTTTTCAATGGGAAGGACTGTTAAAAACTGATTAAACTGTTAAAAATAAAAATTTAAATGCAGTGTAGAATATTATCAAATTAATAGTAATAATAAAGAAGAAAAAAACAAACAAAAAATAATGAATTCATTCTTAAAATAAAAAAAACAAACAAAATTAACTACATTTAATCACACAAAATTGAGCGTACACAGTAAAAAAACGTTTAAAAAACTCAAAAACGGACTTCAAAATTACAGACACATATTTTTTTTAATTTTGTTAATATTTGGTATGAGCAGAGCACCTTTAGCGTCTACAACCGCCTGCAAGCGTCGTGGTATAGAATCTACCAATTTCTTTGTAAAAGAAGGGGGGATACTGTTCCATGCCTCCTCAGTTCTATTTTTTTTATCGGCTTTATTAGAAGAATTCATTTTTTTTAATCTGCTTTTAATCTCCTGCAACAAATGCTCAATAGGATTCAAGTCCGGTGATTGTGGAGGAGTTCTGAGCTGTTTTGGAGCATGGTAGAGTAACCACTTCCTAACTACATGTGAGGTATGCTTGGGATCATTGTTTTGTTGGAACCAAAAATCCGTGGGCAAACCTAGTTTCCTCGCAGAGGCGATCATGTTTCTTTTTAAAATGTTTAAGTACATAATTTTGTTCATAGTTGTGTCAATAAATTCAAAATTGTCAGCGCCCCAGCTGCCGTTTAACCCATAACATCATAATACATCCGTCTCCGTGTTTTACTGTTGGGCACATATTTTTTGTTTGCAGCGCCGTTTAGACTCACGCCACACAATTTGCCTACCATCTGAGCCAAATAATTTTTTCTCCGTAACGCACGACGAACGGTTTCTGCTGACAAAGGCTTCTGTTGTAGAAACTGACGCTAACTTTGGTATACTAATTTTTGGGCTACACTTAACCTTACGAACAATTAAACGTTCGTCTTGCTCCGATCAACTATCTATCTTCCTACTTCTTTCAGGAGCATTTTTAAGTGTACCTTCGGTTCCATATTTTGTTATAAACAATAAAATTAAACGAACTGAAGAAAAATCATTCGAGTTTGTCCATAGTCTACTGGGACATTAAGAGACAAAGACCAGGAAAAATTACACAATGTCATAATTGTCAGCTGTATGGACACGGCTCCATGCATTGTCATGCTAAAAGTTCTTGTGCTAACTGCTTCGGCAGCCACAAAACAACTGAATGCAAAGAACCTGACGCGATGCGTTGCGCCAATTGCAGCGAACCACACAGATCATCCGAAAAAAGTTGCATTAGTCGTAAACAATATCTGGAGATTCGTCAAAAACTCTCCTCTCATCAACGTCCAAACAACAGCAAACGCACACCACCTATATTACTCCCACAAAAACCTTTCGATTCACACTCCCTTTCACATTTCCCTCTTCTTCCCACACGTGCAACCGCTGTACCAACAGCTCAGCCAACAAACAAAATTCGACCAGCTGATCGCTCTCTACCATCAACTGCCACGCAGGTCCATGGCGGAAAAACCGCTCATCAGAATACATCTGTAACCAATGAGAGCAATAAATTATTCTCTTTCGAAGAAATAAATTCTCTTCTAAATGAAGTATTAGCTAAGCTTCAAACCTGTATAACAAAAAGTGATCAATTCAATGTAATCACATCTCTTGCTATCAAATACATTCATTCAAATAATTATGGTATATAATTCCCTGAACATTATTACTTGGAATACAAGAAGCATATCAAATAAAATATTAGAATTCTTTAATTATATTATTGATAAGAAAGTTGATATTGCTTTGGTTACGGAAACTTACTTAAATGTAAACAAACCCTTTTCTCACCCTAACTTTAATTGTTATTCGGTACACCTAGGCTTACAACTGCGATGTATTGAATCAATTGGCATAGAAATCAATATAGGCAGCATATCTAAAGTGAGTATCTTTTCTGTTTATTTCCCGGGTGGAAATAGAAATATTGATAAGATGTCTCACTTTAAGAACGACTTGCAAAAAATATTTAGATGTCGAGGTAAAGTTATCTTTGGCGGAGATTTAAATTGTCGCCATCAATTGTGGAATTGTCTCCGGGCTAATTGCTGGGGTAACGAATTGTACAATATTAACGAAATGCACCCAAATTTTTCTTTACTATACCCTCCTGAATTTACCTACGTCCCAACATCTAAATCTAAAAGTCCTTCCACACTAGACTTCTTTATGACTAATATTTCAACGCACTGCTCTATGCCGTTCACTTATGACAATTTGGGGTCAAATCATCTTCCGGACAGTATCAATATGAATCTCTTAGTTGAAGTCAATCGACCTACGTTATATTATAAATATTCCGCAGCCAATTGGAACCATTTTGCTTCATTTATCAATACCAACTGCAATCAGAATAATGCCATTTCTTCGCTTGTAACTACGACTACCCAAATTGATTCAATGTGTATGCATTTTACTTCGTTATTAAACTGCGCTGCCGATTTCGCAATACCTAAGTACCCTAGGAAAGATAGTAATGCAATTCCACTTCCTAGTAATATTTTACTATTAATACGAGAAACTCCGAAAGAAGAAAATGGATGCGTTATCGCTATGACTGCTTTCTTTATAGCACGAAAATATTAAACAAAGCCATTGCTAAAGAAATTAATGAGTTCAAAAATAAGCGTTGGAATAACCTACTTTATAGCTTTGATAAATATAGTAAACCATTCTGGAAAGTTTCAAAAATTATTAAAAAAAAGAGGTTTGAGTATTCCACCTCTAAAGGTGCAAAACCAGCTTTATATTTCTCCAAGCGATAAAGCCAATCTACTTGCAGAGACTTTCTCAAAAAATCACCTGCTTACTGCCCATTTCAGCGATCCTGCCACTTCCACGGAAGTGTCTCACACAATTGACAGTCTCTCACAAGCAAATGTCGAATTATCGAATTTAAGTATACTTAATACTAATAAAGTAAGATCATTGATCAAAAACCTTAAAGCTAAAAAAAGTCCTGGCTTAGATGGTATTAACAATAAGCTTTTAAAAGCCCTTCCTCTCACAGGCTTACGGTACTTAACTGCAATTCTTAATGCATGCCTTAAACTCAGCTACTTCCCTGATTGTTGGAAAACAGCTTTGGTAATTCCGATTGGCAAGCCTGGTAAACCAAAAGACGACGTCAACAGTTATAGGCCAATAAGCTTACCAAGCAGTTTAAGTAAGCTATTATAAAAGATAATAAAATAAAAGATTGACAATCACTTAACTGTTAACAATATACTCCCCGACTATCAATTTGGGTCTCGGCGTTCTCACAATACGTACCATCAAATCATTAGGATTCATTTCAATCCAAAGAGCCCACTGGATTAGTATTATTAGATATTGAAAAAGCCTTTGATACGGTTTAGCATGATGCTTTAATATACAAACTTATTAAATTAAACTTTCCTATAAAGACTGTTAAAATCATCCAGAGTTTTTTAGATAAAAGAAAATGTATAGTAAAAGTGCAAAAAGTTAAATCCGCAGTACAAAAGATTACATATGGATTACCTCAAGGTACTGTACTCGCCCCAAAACTTTTTGATATATTTGTCTCTGACATTCCAGATCTTGGCAATGATGTGAATATTGCTATGTTTTCTGATGATACATCAATATTTGGGTCTGGTACATACTATACGTACGTCAATAATGTGCTGCAAACGGCACTTTCCAAATTAGAAAAATTCCTTTACAATATATCTAATACAATATTGACTGGTCTGAGCACTGCAGATATCTCGGAATTATGATTGATAAGAAACTAACTTTTCAGAAACACATTTCTGTCACTGTAGATAAAATTAACAAATACATCAAAATTCTTTACCCCCTTATAAATAGAAAATCGAAACTTAGTACTGAAAATAAACTTATTTTGTATAAGTCTGTCTTTCAATCAATTCAACTGTACGGGGCTCCTGTTTGGTACGGCTGCGCTAGAACTCACAAACTTAAACTTCAAATATGCCAAAATAAAATCATTAAAATTATGCTTAATTTACCACGTTATTATTCAACCCGCAGACTTCACAGCCAAAGCAATATCAACTTTTTACACTTTCTTATAGAAAATTTAACACAAAGATTCTATGATAATTGTTATATTTCAAATAATGAACTTATCAAATGCATATCATTGTCAAATTAAACGCTTAACAAGAAATATGTAAAAACAGTTAAATAGAAATATTTGACTAGGGGACATTGCAATATTAGATTTTAAGAGTTGAATAAGAGTTTTTTCTTGTAGCTTTCCCTTGAATTAATATCTAAATATTTTTGTTGTATCTCGCTCACTCACCTCTTTATTAAATCATAGTTGTAAAGGACAGTTGTCCTAAACCTCTAATTATAAATATTCTTACAAATGTAAACACTATTTGTCTTGCTACATAAATAAACAAATGAAATGAAATGAGGTGATTTTCTTGTTCTATTGTTGTTTTTGGAAGGATAATGCTTTAAAATTTTGGATTTTATGTCATATAATAATAAAGAATATGTGGATAAATCAAATTGCATTTCTAAATTATATTTAAAAACATTTCTCCGCATCGAAAAAGGCGAAATTACATCCATGCAAAGGGTGTACGCTCAATTTTATGAGGTACTGTATAACAAAATTGTTAACAAAATAGGCTATCTCTGAGCAAAATATATACAAAAACTTCATTTAAAAACACAAAATTGACCATACATTTAAAGTAAATTCAATCTATGTACAGTGGGTGTTGTTAATATTCGGTTTTCTACATGAGAATGTTAAAAATTGTATTTAGAGGTTACAAATAAATGGTTTTTACACCATTCCATTCCTGTTTGGTAACACTCTTAATTTTCTTTAAGATTATATTATTTTATTAATTATTATTATTATTTTTTAATTTTATTAATATTTAATTTACACCAGAAACTATGAATGTTTATTAATGTTCGGTTTTTTATTATTCTATTTAATTAACATTACAAAAACACACCAGAATTAATTTTGTACTTGGTAGCGTATCCTTTATTTTCCAAAACAATTGATAATCGCTTTGGCATATTACTAATAATTTTGTGAAGGTACTCTTTTGTTATCTTAGCCCACTCCTCCTGCAGCCTTATTTTGAACCCGTTTACCATATCCCTTGAAAAAATGTCTATTTCTTCTTTTTCTAAAGTCGTGTCAATTACATGCGCTCTTACCCGTACGTCCATTATCATTGTAATTCGTTTGAAAAATTAAGTCTGATGACATGTTTGCTCGTGTGAACGCTTCGATATCGGGCTGTGAGACATCCATCCGACAAGGTCTGTCTGGTTTGTTCATGTGAACCCCCTTAATGCGAAGATATTTTTGGTCGATCGCCGAGTCGTACTACATGTGGTACAGTTTGAACGACGAAATTGTATCATTTTACAATATATGTGACATGCTAAATCTTATGATTGAATTATAATTTATTAATTACATATGGTTTGTACTTTATAATAAAAGGAGGAGAACAAATATATATAAATATTTAAATTTTGCAATTCAGTGTGACTAGCCACGGTAGTGTACAGTGTTGTTCTTTTTGTAGAACTGTGTTATGTCGGGATTGAATACATCGTTAAATCTAGGGTTGGTGATTGTCATTGTGTTAAGATATCGGTGACTGCGCTCGAGTGGAAGCCGTTGCAGTTCCTGTATGTCCTGATTGGGGTGGCTGTTAATATTACTTAACAGCTTACTGGATAGTTGAAGGATGTATTTATCAATTGGCAAGATCTTCGCTTCTTCGTAAATCCTTTTTGTAGGGATGAATTTCAGTGTTGAAGGGTCTCTGTGGAGACCGGTGCACTTTCTTAAAATCTTCCGTTCAAACAGACATATTCTCTCCACTGCTGTGGGGTTTATTGTATACCAGATCGGACATCCGTACGTTATGACTGGTCTGATAAGTTGCTTATAAATAAGTAGTTTAGTCCTCTGACTAGGACCAGTCTTTCTTCGGAGCAGTGAATGTACCAAGTGTAGGGCAAAAACTGCCCGTTTAATGATAGCATCCACGTTTTTTTAAATCTAAATCTTTCGTTGAACAATATTCCCAGACATTTGGCGTCCTTCCTTGGAGTGCTTGTCGTGTTGTCTGGAAACGTTAATTTAAGATTGTTGCATCTTCTGACCAACGCCCTACCCCTGCTTCCTCGTATGTCTGCTACTGGTGTTCGGAAGCACATGACTATAGATTTGTCGCTGTTGATTTGTAGTCCCCATTTGAGGTTGTAGTCCCATCGTTGGTTGATGTTCTGTCCCACTCTCCTTAAGGCTATCTAAGGTGATAGGGAGGTGGCGTACGATATGGTGTTGAGTTTTCTTTTTGTGTTCTTCACTTTTTATTCCCCATGACTGAAGTACGTTTCAATATATTTCAAAAAATTCTTTCCACAATTGAACACCATCAAAAACAGTTATTTTCACTGCATATTAATACTCCCACGCACAAACTCACAGCTCTAAATTTTTTCAGATACGCCTCACACGATCCAATACGTCACTCCAACCAGCGAAATACCAAAATTATTTGAAAACTATCCGACATGGCCTTCAACCATCGTGGCTTGCGTTCGCACGATCAAATCAGGGTCTGCAAGGCCTGTTCTGTCCGGTATGTTTGATCGTGTGAACCCCCATAATAGCACTTTCCACTGGAATCTTGAATACTACGGTGACTAATATTAATTTTATTGGTTTTCTGAATAAATGGTTTTCGGTTTTTTTATTGTTAAACGCATTCGCCGATGAAATAATCATTGTATCGAGTCTTATCAAATGATATGTTTCTTTATTATAAACGAATTTCAAAACTGTTAGAAAAGTGGCCCTTAGATAAAGGCAAAACCGGGAGGTATGTAGTTATGTAATTATGTCTCCGAATATTTTTATAAATGTGCAGGTCTAATGTACATCCATACATATGTGCAGTACCTCACAAATTTGAGCATACACTCACAACTTAAACATTTCTTAAACTTCACTTTTTGGTTTTAAAAAAGGTAGTTCATTAACAAAACAAAACTGTAGTTTCAATTCACATTATCACTTGCATAGCAAAAACATACAGTACCTCACAAAATTGAGCGTACAACCATGGAACACCCGTAATTATTCCCTTTTCAATGGGAAGGACTGTTTTAAAAATAAAAATTTAAATGCAGTTTAGAATATTATCAAATTAATAGTAATAATAAAGAGGAAAAAAACAAACAAAAAATATTGAATTCATTCTTAAAATAAAAAAAAACAAACAAAATTAACTACATTTAATCACACAAAATTGAGCGTACACAGTAAAAAAACGTTCAAAAACGGACTTCAAAATTACAGACACATATTGTTTTTAATTTTGTTAATATTTGGTATGAGCAGAGCACCTTTAGCGTCTATAACCGCCTGCAAGCGTCGTGGTATAGAATCTACCAATTTCTTTGTAAAGGAAGGGGGGATACTGTTCCATGCCTCTTCAGTTCTATTTTTTAGATCGGCTTTATTAGAAGAATTCGTTTTTTTTTAATCTGGTTTTAATCTCTTGCAACAAATGCTCAATAGGATTCAAATCCGTTGATTGTGGAGGAGTTCTGAGCTGTTTTGGAGCATGGTAGAGTAACCACTCCCTAACTACATGTGAGGTATTCTTGGGATCATTGTTTTGTTGGAACCAAAAATCCGTGGGCAAACCTAGTTTCCTCGCAGAGGCGATCATGTTTCTTTTTAAAATGTTTAAGTACATAATTTTGTTCATAGTTGTGTCAATAAATTCAAAATTGTCAGCGCCCCAGCTGCCGTTGAACCCATAACATCATAATACATCCGTCTCCGTGTTTTACTGTTGGGCACATATTTTTTGTTTGCAGCGCCGTTTAGACTCACGCCACACAATTTGCCTACCATCTGAGCCAAATAATTTTTTCTCCGTAACGCACGACGAACGGTTTCTGCTGACAAAGGCTTCTGTTGTAGAAACTGACGCTAACTTTGGTATACTAATTTTTGGGCTACACTTAACCTTACGAACAATTAAACGTTCGTCTTGCTCCGATCAACTATCTATCTTCCTACTTCTTTCAGGAGCATTTTTAAGTGTACCTTCGGTTCCATATTTTGTTATAAACAATAAAATTAAACGAACTGAAGAAAAATCATTCGAGTTTGTCCATAGTCTACTGGGACATTAAGAGACAAAGACCAGGAAAAATTACACAATGTCATAATTGTCAGCTGTATGGACACGGCTCCATGCATTGTCATGCTAAAAGTTCTTGTGCTAACTGCTTCGGCAGCCACAAAACAACTGAATGCAAAGAACCTGACGCGATGCGTTGCGCCAATTGCAGCGAACCACACAGATCATCCGAAAAAAGTTGCATTAGTCGTAAACAATATCTGGAGATTCGTCAAAAACTCTCCTCTCATCAACGTCCAAACAACAGCAAACGCACACCACCTATATTACTCCCACAAAAACCTTTCGATTCACACTTCCTTTCACATTTCCCTCCTCTTCCCACACGTGCAACCGCTGTACCAACAGCTCAGCCAACAAACAAAATTCGACCAGCTGATCGCTCTCTACCATCAACTGCCACGCAGGTCCATGGCGGAAAAACCGCTCATCAGAATACATCTGTAACCAATGAGAGCAATAAATTATTCTCTTTCGAAGAAATAAATTCTCTTCTAAATGAAGTATTAGCTAAGCTTCAAACCTGTATAACAAAAAGTGATCAATTCAATGTAATCACATCTCTTGCTATCAAATACATTCATTCAAATAATTATGGTATATAATTCCCTGAACATTATTACTTGGAATACAAGAAGCATATCAAATAAAATATTAGAATTCTTTAATTATATTATTGATAAGAAAGTTGATATTGCTTTGGTTACGGAAACTTACTTAAATGTAAACAAACCCTTTTCTCACCCTAACTTTAATTGTTATTCGGTACACCTAGGCTTACAACTGCGATGTATTGAATCAATTGGCATAGAAATCAATATAGGCAGCATATCTAAAGTGAGTATCTTTTCTGTTTATTTCCCGGGTGGAAATAGAAATATTGATAAGATGTCTCACTTTAAGAACGACTTGCAAAAAATATTTAGATGTCGAGGTAAAGTTATCTTTGGCGGAGATTTAAATTGTCGCCATCAATTGTGGAATTGTCTCCGGGCTAATTGCTGGGGTAACGAATTGTACAATATTAACGAAATGCACCCAAATTTTTCTTTACTATACCCTCCTGAATTTACCTACGTCCCAACATCTAAATCTAAAAGTCCTTCCACAGTAGACTTCTTTATGACTAATATTTCAACGCACTGCTCTATGCCGTTCACTTATGACAATTTGGGGTCAAATCTTCTTCCGGACAGTATCAATATGAATCTCTTAGTTGAAGTCAATCGACCTACGTTATATTATAAATATTCCGCAGCCAATTGGAACCATTTTGCTTCATTTATCAATACCAACTGCAATCAGAATAATGCCATTTCTTCGCTTGTAACTACGACTACCCAAATTGATTCAATGTGTATGCATTTTACTTCGTTATTAAACTGCGCTGCCGATTTCGCAATACCTAAGTACCCTAGGAAAGATAGTAATGCAATTCCACTTCATAGTAATATTTTACTATTAATACGGCTGAGAAACTCCGAAGGAAGAAAATGGATGCGTTATCGCTATGACTGCTTTCTTTATAGCACGAAAATGTTAATCAAAGCTATTGCTAAAGAAATTAATGTGTTCAAAAATAAAAATAAAGCCCTTCCTCTCACACTCACTCTCTCTCCCTTCCTCTACTTAACAATTCTTAATGCATGCCTTAAACTCAGGTACTTCCCTGATTGTTGGCAAACAGCTTTGGTAATTCCGATTGGCAAGCCTGGTAAACCAAAAGACGACGTCAACAGTTATAGGCCAATAAGCTTACCAAGCAGTTTAAGTAAGCTATTATAAAAGATAATAAAATAAAAGATTGACAATCACTTAACTGTTAACAATATACTCCCCGACTATCAATTTGGGTCTCGGCGTTCTCACAATACGTACCATCAAATCATTAGGATTCATTTCAATCCAAAGAGCCCACTGGATTAGTATTATTAGATATTGAAAAAGCCTTTGATACGGTTTAGCATGATGCTTTAATATACAAACTTATTAAATTAAACTTTCCTATAAAGACTGTTAAAATCATCCAGAGTTTTTTAGATAAAAGAAAATGTATAGTAAAAGTGCAAAAAGTTAAATCCGCAGTACAAAAGATTACATATGGATTACCTCAAGGTACTGTACTCGCCCCAAAACTTTTTAATATATTTGTCTCTGACATTCCAGATCTTGGCAATGATGTGAATATTGCTATGTTTTCTGATGATACATCAATATTTGGGTCTGGTACATACTATACGTACGTCAATAATGTGCTGCAAACGGCACTTTCCAAATTAGAAAAATTCCTTTACAATATATCTAATACAATATTGACTGGTCTGAGCACTGCAGATATCTCGGAATTATGATTGATAAGAAACTAACTTTTCAGAAACACATTTCTGTCACTGTAGATAAAATTAACAAATACATCAAAATTCTTTACCCCCTTATAAATAGAAAATCGAAACTTAGTACTGAAAATAAACTTATTTTGTATAAGTCTGTCTTTCAATCAATTCAACTGTACGGGGCTCCTGTTTGGTACGGCTGCGCTAGAACTCACAAACTTAAACTTCAAATATGCCAAAATAAAATCATTAAAATTATGCTTAATTTACCACGTTATTATTCAACCCGCAGACTTCACAGCCAAAGCAATATCAACTTTTTACACTTTCTTATAGAAAATTTAACACAAAGATTCTATGATAATTGTTATATTTCAAATAATGAACTTATCAAATGCATATCATTGTCAAATTAAACGCTTAACAAGAAATATGTAAAAACAGTTAAATAGAAATATTTGACTAGGGGACATTGCAATATTAGATTTTAAGAGTTGAATAAGAGTTTTTTCTTGTAGCTTTCCCTTGAATTAATATCTAAATATTTTTGTTGTATCTCGCTCACTCACCTCTTTATTAAATCATAGTTGTAAAGGACAGTTGTCCTAAACCTCTAATTATAAATATTCTTACAAATGTAAACACTATTTGTCTTGCTACATAAATAAACAAATGAAATGAAATGAGGTGATTTTCTTGTTCTATTGTTGTTTTTGGAAGGATAATGCTTTAAAATTTTGGATTTTATGTCATATAATAATAAAGAATATGTGGATAAATCAAATTGCATTTCTAAATTATATTTAAAAACATTTCTCCGCATCGAAAAAGGCGAAATTACATCCATGCAAAGGGTGTACGCTCAATTTTATGAGGTACTGTATAACAAAATTGTTAACAAAATAGGCTATCTCTGAGCAAAATATATACAAAAACTTCATTTAAAAACACAAAATTGACCATACATTTAAAGTAAATTCAATCTATGTACAGTGGGTGTTGTTAATATTCGGTTTTCTACATGAGAATGTTAAAAATTGTATTTAGAGGTTACAAATAAATGGTTTTTACACCATTCCATTCCTGTTTGGTAACACTCTTAATTTTCTTTAAGATTATATTATTTTATTAATTATTATTATTATTTTTTAATTTTATTAATATTTAATTTACACCAGAAACTATGAATGTTTATTAATGTTCGGTTTTTTATTATTCTATTTAATTAACATTACAAAAACACACCAGAATTAATTTTGTACTTGGTAGCGTATCCTTTATTTTCCAAAACAATTGATAATCGCTTTGGCATATTACTAATAATTTTGTGAAGGTACTCTTTTGTTATCTTAGCCCACTCCTCCTGCAGCCTTATTTTGAACCCGTTTACCATATCCCTTGAAAAAATGTCTATTTCTTCTTTTTCTAAAGTCGTGTCAATTACATGCGCTCTTACCCGTACGTCCATTATCATTGTAATTCGTTTGAAAAATTAAGTCTGATGACATGTTTGCTCGTGTGAACGCTTCGATATCGGGCTGTGAGACATCCATCCGACAAGGTCTGTCTGGTTTGTTCATGTGAACCCCCTTAATGCGAAGATATTTTTGGTCGATCGCCGAGTCGTACTACATGTGGTACAGTTTGAACGACGAAATTGTATCATTTTACAATATATGTGACATGCTAAATCTTATGATTGAATTATAATTTATTAATTACATATGGTTTGTACTTTATAATAAAAGGAGGAGAACAAATATATATAAATATTTAAATTTTGCAATTCAGTGTGACTAGCCACGGTAGTGTACAGTGTTGTTCTTTTTGTAGAACTGTGTTATGTCGGGATTGAATACATCGTTAAATCTAGGGTTGGTGATTGTCATTGTGTTAAGATATCGGTGACTGCGCTCGAGTGGAAGCCGTTGCAGTTCCTGTATGTCCTGATTGGGGTGGCTGTTAATATTACTTAACAGCTTACTGGATAGTTGAAGGATGTATTTATCAATTGGCAAGATCTTCGCTTCTTCGTAAATCCTTTTTGTAGGGATGAATTTCAGTGTTGAAGGGTCTCTGTGGAGACCGGTGCACTTTCTTAAAATCTTCCGTTCAAACAGACATATTCTCTCCACTGCTGTGGGGTTTATTGTATACCAGATCGGACATCCGTACGTTATGACTGGTCTGATAAGTTGCTTATAAATAAGTAGTTTAGTCCTCTGACTAGGACCAGTCTTTCTTCGGAGCAGTGAATGTACCAAGTGTAGGGCAAAAACTGCCCGTTTAATGATAGCATCCACGTTTTTTTAAATCTAAATCTTTCGTTGAACAATATTCCCAGACATTTGGCGTCCTTCCTTGGAGTGCTTGTCGTGTTGTCTGGAAACGTTAATTTAAGATTGTTGCATCTTCTGACCAACGCCCTACCCCTGCTTCCTCGTATGTCTGCTACTGGTGTTCGGAAGCACATGACTATAGATTTGTCGCTGTTGATTTGTAGTCCCCATTTGAGGTTGTAGTCCCATCGTTGGTTGATGTTCTGTCCCACTCTCCTTAAGGCTATCTAAGGTGATAGGGAGGTGGCGTACGATATGGTGTTGAGTTTTCTTTTTGTGTTCTTCACTTTTTATTCCCCATGACTGAAGTACGTTTCAATATATTTCAAAAAATTCTTTCCACAATTGAACACCATCAAAAACAGTTATTTTCACTGCATATTAATACTCCCACGCACAAACTCACAGCTCTAAATTTTTTCAGATACGCCTCACACGATCCAATACGTCACTCCAACCAGCGAAATACCAAAATTATTTGAAAACTATCCGACATGGCCTTCAACCATCGTGGCTTGCGTTCGCACGATCAAATCAGGGTCTGCAAGGCCTGTTCTGTCCGGTATGTTTGATCGTGTGAACCCCCATAATAGCACTTTCCACTGGAATCTTGAATACTACGGTGACTAATATTAATTTTATTGGTTTTCTGAATAAATGGTTTTCGGTTTTTTTATTGTTAAACGCATTCGCCGATGAAATAATCATTGTATCGAGTCTTATCAAATGATATGTTTCTTTATTATAAACGAATTTCAAAACTGTTAGAAAAGTGGCCCTTAGATAAAGGCAAAACCGGGAGGTATGTAGTTATGTAATTATGTCTCCGAATATTTTTATAAATGTGCAGGTCTAATGTACATCCATACATATGTGCAGTACCTCACAAATTTGAGCATACACTCACAACTTAAACATTTCTTAAACTTCACTTTTTGGTTTTAAAAAAGGTAGTTCATTAACAAAACAAAACTGTAGTTTCAATTCACATTATCACTTGCATAGCAAAAACATACAGTACCTCACAAAATTGAGCGTACAACCATGGAACACCCGTAATTATTCCCTTTTCAATGGGAAGGACTGTTTTAAAAATAAAAATTTAAATGCAGTTTAGAATATTATCAAATTAATAGTAATAATAAAGAGGAAAAAAACAAACAAAAAATATTGAATTCATTCTTAAAATAAAAAAAAACAAACAAAATTAACTACATTTAATCACACAAAATTGAGCGTACACAGTAAAAAAACGTTCAAAAACGGACTTCAAAATTACAGACACATATTGTTTTTAATTTTGTTAATATTTGGTATGAGCAGAGCACCTTTAGCGTCTATAACCGCCTGCAAGCGTCGTGGTATAGAATCTACCAATTTCTTTGTAAAGGAAGGGGGGATACTGTTCCATGCCTCTTCAGTTCTATTTTTTAGATCGGCTTTATTAGAAGAATTCGTTTTTTTTTAATCTGGTTTTAATCTCTTGCAACAAATGCTCAATAGGATTCAAATCCGTTGATTGTGGAGGAGTTCTGAGCTGTTTTGGAGCATGGTAGAGTAACCACTCCCTAACTACATGTGAGGTATTCTTGGGATCATTGTTTTGTTGGAACCAAAAATCCGTGGGCAAACCTAGTTTCCTCGCAGAGGCGATCATGTTTCTTTTTAAAATGTTTAAGTACATAATTTTGTTCATAGTTGTGTCAATAAATTCAAAATTGTCAGCGCCCCAGCTGCCGTTGAACCCATAACATCATAATACATCCGTCTCCGTGTTATACTGTTGGGCACATATTTTTTGTTTGCAGCGCCGTTTAGACTCACGCCACACAATTTGCCTACCATCTGAGCCAAATAATTTTTTCTCCGTAACGCACGACGAACGGTTTCTGCTGACAAAGGCTTCTGTTGTAGAAACTGACGCTAACTTTGGTATACTAATTTTTGGGCTACACTTAACCTTACGAACAATTAAACGTTCGTCTTGCTCCGATCAACTATCTATCTTCCTACTTCTTTCAGGAGCATTTTTAAGTGTACCTTCGGTTCCATATTTTGTTATAAACAATAAAATTAAACGAACTGAAGAAAAATCATTCGAGTTTGTCCATAGTCTACTGGGACATTAAGAGACAAAGACCAGGAAAAATTACACAATGTCATAATTGTCAGCTGTATGGACACGGCTCCATGCATTGTCATGCTAAAAGTTCTTGTGCTAACTGCTTCGGCAGCCACAAAACAACTGAATGCAAAGAACCTGACGCGATGCGTTGCGCCAATTGCAGCGAACCACACAGATCATCCGAAAAAAGTTGCATTAGTCGTAAACAATATCTGGAGATTCGTCAAAAACTCTCCTCTCATCAACGTCCAAACAACAGCAAACGCACACCACCTATATTACTCCCACAAAAACCTTTCGATTCACACTTCCTTTCACATTTCCCTCCTCTTCCCACACGTGCAACCGCTGTACCAACAGCTCAGCCAACAAACAAAATTCGACCAGCTGATCGCTCTCTACCATCAACTGCCACGCAGGTCCATGGCGGAAAAACCGCTCATCAGAATACATCTGTAACCAATGAGAGCAATAAATTATTCTCTTTCGAAGAAATAAATTCTCTTCTAAATGAAGTATTAGCTAAGCTTCAAACCTGTATAACAAAAAGTGATCAATTCAATGTAATCACATCTCTTGCTATCAAATACATTCATTCAAATAATTATGGTATATAATTCCCTGAACATTATTACTTGGAATACAAGAAGCATATCAAATAAAATATTAGAATTCTTTAATTATATTATTGATAAGAAAGTTGATATTGCTTTGGTTACGGAAACTTACTTAAATGTAAACAAACCCTTTTCTCACCCTAACTTTAATTGTTATTCGGTACACCTAGGCTTACAACTGCGATGTATTGAATCAATTGGCATAGAAATCAATATAGGCAGCATATCTAAAGTGAGTATCTTTTCTGTTTATTTCCCGGGTGGAAATAGAAATATTGATAAGATGTCTCACTTTAAGAACGACTTGCAAAAAATATTTAGATGTCGAGGTAAAGTTATCTTTGGCGGAGATTTAAATTGTCGCCATCAATTGTGGAATTGTCTCCGGGCTAATTGCTGGGGTAACGAATTGTACAATATTAACGAAATGCACCCAAATTTTTCTTTACTATACCCTCCTGAATTTACCTACGTCCCAACATCTAAATCTAAAAGTCCTTCCACAGTAGACTTCTTTATGACTAATATTTCAACGCACTGCTCTATGCCGTTCACTTATGACAATTTGGGGTCAAATCTTCTTCCGGACAGTATCAATATGAATCTCTTAGTTGAAGTCAATCGACCTACGTTATATTATAAATATTCCGCAGCCAATTGGAACCATTTTGCTTCATTTATCAATACCAACTGCAATCAGAATAATGCCATTTCTTCGCTTGTAACTACGACTACCCAAATTGATTCAATGTGTATGCATTTTACTTCGTTATTAAACTGCGCTGCCGATTTCGCAATACCTAAGTACCCTAGGAAAGATAGTAATGCAATTCCACTTCATAGTAATATTTTACTATTAATACGGCTGAGAAACTCCGAAGGAAGAAAATGGATGCGTTATCGCTATGACTGCTTTCTTTATAGCACGAAAATGTTAATCAAAGCTATTGCTAAAGAAATTAATGTGTTCAAAAATAAAAATAAAGCCCTTCCTCTCACACTCACTCTCTCTCCCTTCCTCTACTTAACAATTCTTAATGCATGCCTTAAACTCAGGTACTTCCCTGATTGTTGGCAAACAGCTTTGGTAATTCCGATTGGCAAGCCTGGTAAACCAAAAGACGACGTCAACAGTTATAGGCCAATAAGCTTACCAAGCAGTTTAAGTAAGCTATTATAAAAGATAATAAAATAAAAGATTGACAATCACTTAACTGTTAACAATATACTCCCCGACTATCAATTTGGGTCTCGGCGTTCTCACAATACGTACCATCAAATCATTAGGATTCATTTCAATCCAAAGAGCCCACTGGATTAGTATTATTAGATATTGAAAAAGCCTTTGATACGGTTTAGCATGATGCTTTAATATACAAACTTATTAAATTAAACTTTCCTATAAAGACTGTTAAAATCATCCAGAGTTTTTTAGATAAAAGAAAATGTATAGTAAAAGTGCAAAAAGTTAAATCCGCAGTACAAAAGATTACATATGGATTACCTCAAGGTACTGTACTCGCCCCAAAACTTTTTAATATATTTGTCTCTGACATTCCAGATCTTGGCAATGATGTGAATATTGCTATGTTTTCTGATGATACATCAATATTTGGGTCTGGTACATACTATACGTACGTCAATAATGTGCTGCAAACGGCACTTTCCAAATTAGAAAAATTCCTTTACAATATATCTAATACAATATTGACTGGTCTGAGCACTGCAGATATCTCGGAATTATGATTGATAAGAAACTAACTTTTCAGAAACACATTTCTGTCACTGTAGATAAAATTAACAAATACATCAAAATTCTTTACCCCCTTATAAATAGAAAATCGAAACTTAGTACTGAAAATAAACTTATTTTGTATAAGTCTGTCTTTCAATCAATTCAACTGTACGGGGCTCCTGTTTGGTACGGCTGCGCTAGAACTCACAAACTTAAACTTCAAATATGCCAAAATAAAATCATTAAAATTATGCTTAATTTACCACGTTATTATTCAATCCGCAGACTTCACAGCCAAAGCAATATCAACTTTTTACACTTTCTTATAGAAAATTTAACACAAAGATTCTATGATAATTGTTATATTTCAAATAATGAACTTATCAAATGCATATCATTGTCAAATTAAACGCTTAACAAGAAATATGTAAAAACAGTTAAATAGAAATATTTGACTAGGGGACATTGCAATATTAGATTTTAAGAGTTGAATAAGAGTTTTTTCTTGTAGCTTTCCCTTGAATTAATATCTAAATATTTTTGTTGTATCTCGCTCACTCACCTCTTTATTAAATCATAGTTGTAAAGGACAGTTGTCCTAAACCTCTAATTATAAATATTCTTACAAATGTAAACACTATTTGTCTTGCTACATAAATAAACAAATGAAATGAAATGAGGTGATTTTCTTGTTCTATTGTTGTTTTTGGAAGGATAATGCTTTAAAATTTTGGATTTTATGTCATATAATAATAAAGAATATGTGGATAAATCAAATTGCATTTCTAAATTATATTTAAAAACATTTCTCCGCATCGAAAAAGGCGAAATTACATCCATGCAAAGGGTGTACGCTCAATTTTATGAGGTACTGTATAACAAAATTGTTAACAAAATAGGCTATCTCTGAGCAAAATATATACAAAAACTTCATTTAAAAACACAAAATTGACCATACATTTAAAGTAAATTCAATCTATGTACAGTGGGTGTTGTTAATATTCGGTTTCCTACATGAGAATGTTAAAAATTGTATTTAGAGGTTACAAATAAATGGTTTTTACACCATTCCATTCCTGTTTGGTAACACTCTTAATTTTCTTTAAGATTATATTATTTTATTAATTATTATTATTATTTTTTTAATTTTATTAATATTTAATTTACACCAGAAACTATGAATGTTTATTAATGTTCGGTTTTTTTATTATTCTATTTAATTAACATTACAAAAACACACCAGAATTAATTTTGTACTTGGTAGCGTATCCTTTATTTTCCAAAACAATTGATAATCGCTTTGGCATATTACTAATAATTTTGTGAAGCGTACTCTTTTGTTATCTTAGCCACTCCTCCTGCAGCCTTATTTTGAACCCGTTTTACCATATCCTTGAAAAAATGTCTATTTCTTCTTTTTCTAAAGTCGTGTCAATTACATGCGCTCTTACCCGTACGTCCATTATCATTGTAATTCGTTTGAAAAATTAAGTCTGATGACATGTTTGCTCGTGTGAACGCTTCGATATCGGGCTGTGAGACATCCATCCGACAAGGTCTGTCTGGTTTGTTCATGTGAACCCCCTTAATGCGAAGATATTTTTGGTCGATCGCCGAGTCGTACTACATGTGGTACAGTTTGAACGACGAAATTGTATCATTTTACAATATATGTGACATGCTAAATCTTATGATTGAATTATAATTTATTAATTACATATGGTTTGTACTTTATAATAAAAGGAGGAGAACAAAAATATATAAATATTTAAATTTTGCAATTCAGTGTGACTAGCCACGGTAGTGTACAGTGTTGTTCTTTTTGTAGAACTGTGTTATGTCGGGATTGAATACATCGTTAAATCTAGGGTTGGTGATTGTCATTGTGTTAAGATATCGGTGACTGCGCTCGAGTGGAAGCCGTTGCAGTTCCTGTATGTCCTGATTGGGGTGGCTGTTAATATTACTTAACAGCTTACTGGATAGTTGAAGGATGTATTTATCAATTGGCAAGATCTTCGCTTCTTCGTAAATCCTTTTTGTAGGGATGAATTTCAGTGTTGAAGGGTCTCTGTGGAGACCGGTGCACTTTCTTAAAATCTTCCGTTCAAACAGACATATTCTCTCCACTGCTGTGGGGTTTATTGTATACCAGATCGGACATCCGTACGTTATGACTGGTCTGATAAGTTGCTTATAAATAAGTAGTTTAGTCCTCTGACTAGGACCAGTCTTTCTTCGGAGCAGTGAATGTACCAAGTGTAGGGCAAAAACTGCCCGTTTAATGATAGCATCCACGTTTTTTTAAATCTAAATCTTTCGTTGAACAATATTCCCAGACATTTGGCGTCCTTCCTTGGAGTGCTTGTCGTGTTGTCTGGAAACGTTAATTTAAGATTGTTGCATCTTCTGACCAACGCCCTACCCCTGCTTCCTCGTATGTCTGCTACTGGTGTTCGGAAGCACATGACTATAGATTTGTCGCTGTTGATTTGTAGTCCCCATTTGAGGTTGTAGTCCCATCGTTGGTTGATGTTCTGTCCCACTCTCCTTAAGGCTATCTAAGGTGATAGGGAGGTGGCGTACGATATGGTGTTGAGTTTTCTTTTTGTGTTCTTCACTTTTTATTCCCCATGACTGAAGTACGTTTCAATATATTTCAAAAAATTCTTTCCACAATTGAACACCATCAAAAACAGTTATTTTCACTGCATATTAATACTCCCACGCACAAACTCACAGCTCTAAATTTTTTCAGATACGCCTCACACGATCCAATACGTCACTCCAACCAGCGAAATACCAAAATTATTTGAAAACTATCCGACATGGCCTTCAACCATCGTGGCTTGCGTTCGCACGATCAAATCAGGGTCTGCCAGGCCTGTTCTGTCCGGTATGTTTGATCGTGTGAACCCCCATAATAGCACTTTCCACTGGAATCTTGAATACTACGGTGACTAATATTAATTTTATTGGTTTTCTGAATAAATGGTTTTCGGTTTTTTTATTGTTAAACGCATTCGCCGATGAAATAATCATTGTATCGAGTCTTATCAAATGATATGTTTCTTTATTATAAACGAATTTCAAAACTGTTAGAAAAGTGGCCCTTAGATAAAGGCAAAACCGGGAGGTATGTAGTTATGTAATTATGTCTCCGAATATTTTTATAAATGTGCAGGTCTAATGTACATCCATACATATGTGCAGTACCTCACAAATTTGAGCATACACTCACAACTTAAACATTTCTTAAACTTCACTTTTTGGTTTTAAAAAAGGTAGTTCATTAACAAAACAAAACTGTAGTTTCAATTCACATTATCACTTGCATAGCAAAAACATACAGTACCTCACAAAATTGAGCGTACAACCATGGAACACCCGTAATTATTCCCTTTTCAATGGGAAGGACTGTTTTAAAAATAAAAATTTAAATGCAGTTTAGAATATTATCAAATTAATAGTAATAATAAAGAAGAAAAAAACAAACAAAAAATATTGAATTCATTCTTAAAATAAAAAAAACAAACAAAATTAACTACATTTAATCACACAAAATTGAGCGTACACAGTAAAAAAACGTTCAAAAACGGACTTCAAAATTACAGACACATATTGTTTTTAATTTTGTTAATATTTGGTATGAGCAGAGCACCTTTAGCGTCTATAACCGCCTGCAAGCGTCGTGGTATAGAATCTACCAATTTCTTTGTAAAGGAAGGGGGGATACTGTTCCATGCCTCTTCAGTTCTATTTTTTAGATCGGCTTTATTAGAAGAATTCGTTTTTTTTTAATCTGGTTTTAATCTCTTGCAACAAATGCTCAATAGGATTCAAATCCGTTGATTGTGGAGGAGTTCTGAGCTGTTTTGGAGCATGGTAGAGTAACCACTCCCTAACTACATGTGAGGTATTCTTGGGATCATTGTTTTGTTGGAACCAAAAATCCGTGGGCAAACCTAGTTTCCTCGCAGAGGCGATCATGTTTCTTTTTAAAATGTTTAAGTACATAATTTTGTTCATAGTTGTGTCAATAAATTCAAAATTGTCAGCGCCCCAGCTGCCGTTTAACCCATAACATCATAATACATCCGTCTCCGTGTTTTACTGTTGGGCACATATTTTTTGTTTGCAGCGCCGTTTAGACTCACGCCACACAATTTGCCTACCATCTGAGCCAAATAATTTTTTCTCCGTAACGCACGACGAACGGTTTCTGCTGACAAAGGCTTCTGTTGTAGAAACTGACGCTAACTTTGGTATACTAATTTTTGGGCTACACTTAACCTTACGAACAATTAAACGTTCGTCTTGCTCCGATCAACTATCTATCTTCCTACTTCTTTCAGGAGCATTTTTAAGTGTACCTTCGGTTCCATATTTTGTTATAAACAATAAAATTAAACGAACTGAAGAAAAATCATTCGAGTTTGTCCATAGTCTACTGGGACATTAAGAGACAAAGACCAGGAAAAATTACACAATGTCATAATTGTCAGCTGTATGGACACGGCTCCATGCATTGTCATGCTAAAAGTTCTTGTGCTAACTGCTTCGGCAGCCACAAAACAACTGAATGCAAAGAACCTGACGCGATGCGTTGCGCCAATTGCAGCGAACCACACAGATCATCCGAAAAAAGTTGCATTAGTCGTAAACAATATCTGGAGATTCGTCAAAAACTCTCCTCTCATCAACGTCCAAACAACAGCAAACGCACACCACCTATATTACTCCCACAAAAACCTTTCGATTCACACTCCCTTTCACATTTCCCTCCTCTTCCCACACGTGCAACCGCTGTACCAACAGCTCAGCCAACAAACAAAATTCGACCAGCTAATCGCTCTCTACCATCAACTGCCACGCAGGTCCATGGCGGAAAAACCGCTCATCAGAATACATCTGTAACCAATGAGAGCAATAAATTATTCTCTTTCGAAGAAATAAATTCTCTTCTAAATGAAGTATTAGCTAAGCTTCAAACCTGTATAACAAAAAGTGATCAATTCAATGTAATCACATCTCTTGCTATCAAATACATTCATTCAAATAATTATGGTATATAATTCCCTGAACATTATTACTTGGAATACAAGAAGCATATCAAATAAAATATTAGAATTCTTTAATTATATTATTGATAAGAAAGTTGATATTGCTTTGGTTACGGAAACTTACTTAAATGTAAACAAACCCTTTTCTCACCCTAACTTTAATTGTTATTCGGTACACCTAGGCTTACAACTGCGATGTATTGAATCAATTGGCATAGAAATCAATATAGGCAGCATATCTAAAGTGAGTATCTTTTCTGTTTATTTCCCGGGTGGAAATAGAAATATTGATAAGATGTCTCACTTTAAGAACGACTTGCAAAAAATATTTAGATGTCGAGGTAAAGTTATCTTTGGCGGAGATTTAAATTGTCGCCATCAATTGTGGAATTGTCTCCGGGCTAATTGCTGGGGTAACGAATTGTACAATATTAACGAAATGCACCCAAATTTTTCTTTACTATACCCTCCTGAATTTACCTACGTCCCAACATCTAAATCTAAAAGTCCTTCCACACTAGACTTCTTTATGACTAATATTTCAACGCACTGCTCTATGCCGTTCACTTATGACAATTTGGGGTCAAATCATCTTCCGGACAGTATCAATATGAATCTCTTAGTTGAAGTCAATCGACCTACGTTATATTATAAATATTCCGCAGCCAATTGGAACCATTTTGCTTCATTTATCAATACCAACTGCAATCAGAATAATGCCATTTCTTCGCTTGTAACTACGACTACCCAAATTGATTCAATGTGTATGCATTTTACTTCGTTATTAAACTGCGCTGCCGATTTCGCAATACCTAAGTACCCTAGGAAAGATAGTAATGCAATTCCACTTCATAGTAATATTTTACTATTAATACGGCTGAGAAACTCCGAAGGAAGAAAATGGATGCGTTATCGCTATGACTGCTTTCTTTATAGCACGAAAATGTTAATCAAAGCTATTGCTAAAGAAATTAATGTGTTCAAAAATAAAAATAAAGCCCTTCCTCTCACACTCACTCTCTCTCCCTTCCTCTACTTAACAATTCTTAATGCATGCCTTAAACTCAGGTACTTCCCTGATTGTTGGCAAACAGCTTTGGTAATTCCGATTGGCAAGCCTGGTAAACCAAAAGACGACGTCAACAGTTATAGGCCAATAAGCTTACCAAGCAGTTTAAGTAAGCTATTATAAAAGATAATAAAATAAAAGATTGACAATCACTTAACTGTTAACAATATACTCCCCGACTATCAATTTGGGTCTCGGCGTTCTCACAATACGTACCATCAAATCATTAGGATTCATTTCAATCCAAAGAGCCCACTGGATTAGTATTATTAGATATTGAAAAAGCCTTTGATACGGTTTAGCATGATGCTTTAATATACAAACTTATTAAATTAAACTTTCCTATAAAGACTGTTAAAATCATCCAGAGTTTTTTAGATAAAAGAAAATGTATAGTAAAAGTGCAAAAAGTTAAATCCGCAGTACAAAAGATTACATATGGATTACCTCAAGGTACTGTACTCGCCCCAAAACTTTTTAATATATTTGTCTCTGACATTCCAGATCTTGGCAATGATGTGAATATTGCTATGTTTTCTGATGATACATCAATATTTGGGTCTGGTACATACTATACGTACGTCAATAATGTGCTGCAAACGGCACTTTCCAAATTAGAAAAATTCCTTTACAATATATCTAATACAATATTGACTGGTCTGAGCACTGCAGATATCTCGGAATTATGATTGATAAGAAACTAACTTTTCAGAAACACATTTCTGTCACTGTAGATAAAATTAACAAATACATCAAAATTCTTTACCCCCTTATAAATAGAAAATCGAAACTTAGTACTGAAAATAAACTTATTTTGTATAAGTCTGTCTTTCAATCAATTCAACTGTACGGGGCTCCTGTTTGGTACGGCTGCGCTAGAACTCACAAACTTAAACTTCAAATATGCCAAAATAAAATCATTAAAATTATGCTTAATTTACCACGTTATTATTCAACCCGCAGACTTCACAGCCAAAGCAATATCAACTTTTTACACTTTCTTATAGAAAATTTAACACAAAGATTCTATGATAATTGTTATATTTCAAATAATGAACTTATCAAATGCATATCATTGTCAAATTAAACGCTTAACAAGAAATATGTAAAAACAGTTAAATAGAAATATTTGACTAGGGGACATTGCAATATTAGATTTTAAGAGTTGAATAAGAGTTTTTTCTTGTAGCTTTCCCTTGAATTAATATCTAAATATTTTTGTTGTATCTCGCTCACTCACCTCTTTATTAAATCATAGTTGTAAAGGACAGTTGTCCTAAACCTCTAATTATAAATATTCTTACAAATGTAAACACTATTTGTCTTGCTACATAAATAAACAAATGAAATGAAATGAGGTGATTTTCTTGTTCTATTGTTGTTTTTGGAAGGATAATGCTTTAAAATTTTGGATTTTATGTCATATAATAATAAAGAATATGTGGATAAATCAAATTGCATTTCTAAATTATATTTAAAAACATTTCTCCGCATCGAAAAAGGCGAAATTACATCCATGCAAAGGGTGTACGCTCAATTTTATGAGGTACTGTATAACAAAATTGTTAACAAAATAGGCTATCTCTGAGCAAAATATATACAAAAACTTCATTTAAAAACACAAAATTGACCATACATTTAAAGTAAATTCAATCTATGTACAGTGGGTGTTGTTAATATTCGGTTTTCTACATGAGAATGTTAAAAATTGTATTTAGAGGTTACAAATAAATGGTTTTTACACCATTCCATTCCTGTTTGGTAACACTCTTAATTTTCTTTAAGATTATATTATTTTATTAATTATTATTATTATTTTTTAATTTTATTAATATTTAATTTACACCAGAAACTATGAATGTTTATTAATGTTCGGTTTTTTATTATTCTATTTAATTAACATTACAAAAACACACCAGAATTAATTTTGTACTTGGTAGCGTATCCTTTATTTTCCAAAACAATTGATAATCGCTTTGGCATATTACTAATAATTTTGTGAAGGTACTCTTTTGTTATCTTAGCCCACTCCTCCTGCAGCCTTATTTTGAACCCGTTTACCATATCCCTTGAAAAAATGTCTATTTCTTCTTTTTCTAAAGTCGTGTCAATTACATGCGCTCTTACCCGTACGTCCATTATCATTGTAATTCGTTTGAAAAATTAAGTCTGATGACATGTTTGCTCGTGTGAACGCTTCGATATCGGGCTGTGAGACATCCATCCGACAAGGTCTGTCTGGTTTGTTCATGTGAACCCCCTTAATGCGAAGATATTTTTGGTCGATCGCCGAGTCGTACTACATGTGGTACAGTTTGAACGACGAAATTGTATCATTTTACAATATATGTGACATGCTAAATCTTATGATTGAATTATAATTTATTAATTACATATGGTTTGTACTTTATAATAAAAGGAGGAGAACAAAAATATGTAAATATTTAAATTTTGCAATTCAGTGTGACTAGCCACGGTAGTGTACAGTGTTGTTCTTTTTGTAGAACTGTGTTATGTCGGGATTGAATACATCGTTAAATCTAGGGTTGGTGATTGTCATTGTGTTAAGATATCGGTGACTGCGCTCGAGTGGAAGCCGTTGCAGTTCCTGTATGTCCTGATTGGGGTGGCTGTTAATATTACTTAACAGCTTACTGGATAGTTGAAGGATGTATTTATCAATTGGCAAGATCTTCGCTTCTTCGTAAATCCTTTTTGTAGGGATGAATTTCAGTGTTGAAGGGTCTCTGTGGAGACCGGTGCACTTTCTTAAAATCTTCCGTTCAAACAGACATATTCTCTCCACTGCTGTGGGGTTTATTGTATACCAGATCGGACATCCGTACGTTATGACTGGTCTGATAAGTTGCTTATAAATAAGTAGTTTAGTCCTCTGACTAGGACCAGTCTTTCTTCGGAGCAGTGAATGTACCAAGTGTAGGGCAAAAACTGCCCGTTTAATGATAGCATCCACGTTTTTTTAAATCTAAATCTTTCGTTGAACAATATTCCCAGACATTTGGCGTCCTTCCTTGGAGTGCTTGTCGTGTTGTCTGGAAACGTTAATTTAAGATTGTTGCATCTTCTGACCAACGCCCTACCCCTGCTTCCTCGTATGTCTGCTACTGGTGTTCGGAAGCACATGACTATAGATTTGTCGCTGTTGATTTGTAGTCCCCATTTGAGGTTGTAGTCCCATCGTTGGTTGATGTTCTGTCCCACTCTCCTTAAGGCTATCTAAGGTGATAGGGAGGTGGCGTACGATATGGTGTTGAGTTTTCTTTTTGTGTTCTTCACTTTTTATTCCCCATGACTGAAGTACGTTTCAATATATTTCAAAAAATTCTTTCCACAATTGAACACCATCAAAAACAGTTATTTTCACTGCATATTAATACTCCCACGCACAAACTCACAGCTCTAAATTTTTTCAGATACGCCTCACACGATCCAATACGTCACTCCAACCAGCGAAATACCAAAATTATTTGAAAACTATCCGACATGGCCTTCAACCATCGTGGCTTGCGTTCGCACGATCAAATCAGGGTCTGCCAGGCCTGTTCTGTCCGGTATGTTTGATCGTGTGAACCCCCATAATAGCACTTTCCACTGGAATCTTGAATACTACGGTGACTAATATTAATTTTATTGGTTTTCTGAATAAATGGTTTTCGGTTTTTTTATTGTTAAACGCATTCGCCGATGAAATAATCATTGTATCGAGTCTTATCAAATGATATGTTTCTTTATTATAAACGAATTTCAAAACTGTTAGAAAAGTGGCCCTTAGATAAAGGCAAAACCGGGAGGTATGTAGTTATGTAATTATGTCTCCGAATATTTTTATAAATGTGCAGGTCTAATGTACATCCATACATATGTGCAGTACCTCACAAATTTGAGCATACACTCACAACTTAAACATTTCTTAAACTTCACTTTTTGGTTTTAAAAAAGGTAGTTCATTAACAAAACAAAACTGTAGTTTCAATTCACATTATCACTTGCATAGCAAAAACATACAGTACCTCACAAAATTGAGCGTACAACCATGGAACACCCGTAATTATTCCCTTTTCAATGGGAAGGACTGTTTTAAAAATAAAAATTTAAATGCAGTTTAGAATATTATCAAATTAATATTAATAATAAAGAAGAAAAAAACAAACAAAAAATAATGAATTCATTCTTAAAATAAAAAAAACAAACAAAATTAACTACATTTAATCACACAAAATTGAGCGTACACAGTAAAAAAACGTTTAAAAAACTCAAAAACGGACTTCAAAATTACAGACACATATTTTTTTTTAATTTTGTTAATATTTGGTATGAGCACCTTTAGCGTCTATAACCGCCTGCAAGCGTCGTGGTATAGAATCTACCAATTTCTTTGTAAAAGAAGGGGGGATACTGTTCCATGCCTCCTCAGTTCTATTTTTTAGATCGGCTTTATTAGAAGAATTCGTTTTTTTGAATCTGGTTTTAATCTCCTGCAACAAATGCTCAATAGGATTCAAATCCGTTGATTGTGGAGGAGTTCTGAGCTGTTTTGGAGCATGGTAGAGTAACCACTCCCTAACTACATGTGAGGTATGCTTGGGATCATTGTTTTGTTGGAACCAAAAATCCGTGGGCAAACCTAGTTTCCTCGCAGAGGCGATCATGTTTCTTTTTAAAATGTTTAAGTACATAATTTTGTCCATAGTTGTGTCAATAAACTCAAAATTGTCAGCGCCACAAGCTGCCGTTGAACCCCACATCATAATATATCCTCCTCCGTGTTTTACTGTTGGGCACATATTTTTTGTTTTCAGCGCCGTAATAGACTCACGCCACACAATTTGCCTATCATCTGAGCCAAATAACTATATTTTTGTCTCACCAGTAAACATGACAGTTTCCTAAAATTCTGGAGACACGCTTAAATATTTTTGCGCAAGCTCTGATATCTTAAGAGCAACTCTTCCATTTAAATTTTTTCTCCGTAACGCACGACGAACGGTTTCTGCTGACAAAGGCTTCTGTTGTAGAAACTTCTGACGCTAGCCTTGGTATACTAATTTTTGGGCTACACTTAACCTTACGAACAATTAAACGTTCGTCTTGCTCCAACAAAATTTTTTTCCTACTTCTTTCAGGAGCATTTTTAAGTGTATCTTCGGTTCCATATTTTGTTATAATTTTCTGTACAGTCGAATGAGTTCGCCCTACAGTCCTACCAATCTTTCGTAAAGATTCTCCCTCACAAAATAGCTTAATGATAAGCTAGAGCATTGGAGCATGGTAGAGTAACCACTCCCTAACTACATGTGAGGTATGCTTGGGATCATTGTTTTGTTGGAACCAAAAATCCGTGGGCAAACCTAGTTTCCTCGCAGAGGCGATCATGTTTCTTTTTAAAATGTTTAAGTACATAATTTTGTTCATAGATGTGTCAGCTGCCGTTGAACGCCACATCAGAATACATCCTTCTCCGTGTTTTACTGTTGGGCACATATTTTTTGTTTCCAGCGCCGTTTAGACTCACGCCACACAATTTGCCTACCATGTTAGCCAAATAAGTTTATTTTTGTCTCACCAGTAAACATGACAGTTTCCCGAAATTCTGGAGACACGCTTAAATATTTTTGCGCAAACTCTGATCTCTTCTTGTTGGCAGCTGAAATAAAAGGTTTCTTAAGAGCAACTCTTCCATTTGAATTTTTTCTCCGTAACGCACGACGAACGGTTTCTGCTGACAAAGGCTTCTGTTGTAGAAACTTCTGACGCTAGCTTTGCTATACTAATTTTTGGGCTACACTTAACCTTACGAACAATTAAACGTTCGTCTTGCTCCGACAAAATTTTTTTTATACTTCTTTCAGGAGCATTTTTAAGTGTACCTTCGGTTCCATATTTTGTTATAAACAATAAAATTAAACGAACTGAAGAAAAATCATTCCAGTTTGTTCAGAACCATAGTCCGCTGGGACTTTAAGAGACAAAGCCCAGGAAAAATTACACAATGTCATAATTGTCAGCTGTATGGACACGGCTCCATGCATTGTAAAGCTAAAAGTTCTTGTGCTAACTGCTCCGGCAGCCACAAAACAACTGAATGCAAAGAACCTGACGCGATGCGTTGCGCCAATTGCAGCGAACCACACAGATCATCCGAACCAAGTTGCATTAGTCGTAAACAATATCTGGAGATTCGTCAAAAACTCTCCTCTCATCAACGTCCAAAAAACAGCAAACGCACACCATCTATATTACTCCCACAAAAACCTTTCGATTCACACTCCCTTTCACATTTCCCTCCTCTTCCTACACGTGCAGAGAGAGATTCGTCAAAAACTCTCCTCTCATCAACGTCCAAAAAACAGCAAACGCACACCATCTATATTACTCCCACAAAAACCTTTCGATTCACACTCCCTTTCACATTTCCCTCCTCTTCCTACACGTGCAGAGAGAGATTCGTCAAAAACTCTCCTCTCATCAACGTCCAAAAAACAGCAAACGCACACCATCTATATTACTCCCACAAAAACCTTTCGATTCACACTCCCTTTCACATTTCCCTCCTCTTCCTACACGTGCAACCGCTGTACCAAAAGCTCAGCCAACAAACAAAATTCGACCAGCTGATCGCTCTCTACCATCAACTGCCACGCAGGTCCATGGCGGAAAAACCTCTCATCAGAATACATCAAATACTTCTGTGAACAATGAGAGCAACAAATTATTCTCTTTCGAAGAAATAAATTCTCTTCTAAATGAAGTATTAGCTAAGCTTCAAACCTGTATAACAAAAAGTGATCAATTCAATGTAATCACATCTCTTGCTATCAAATACATTTATTCAAATAATTATGGTATATAATTCCCTGAACATTATTACTTGGAATGCAAGAAGCATATCAAATAAAATATTAGAATTCTTTAATTATATTATTGATAAGAAAGTTGATATTGCTTTGGTTACGGAAACTTACTTAAATGTAAACAAACCCTTTTCTCACCCTAACTTTAATTGTTATTCGGTACACCTAGGCTTACAACTGCGATGTATTGAATCAATTGGCATAGAAATCAATATAGGCAGCATATCTAAAGTGAGTATCTTTTCTGTTTATTTCCCGGGTGGAAATAGAAATATTGATAAGATGTCTCACTTTAAGAACGACTTGCAAAAAATATTTAGATGTCGAGGTAAAGTTATCTTTGGCGGAGATTTAAATTGTCGCCATCAATTGTGGAATTGTCTCCGGGCTAATTGCTGGGGTAACGAATTGTACAATATTAACGAAATGCACCCAAATTTTTCTTTACTATACCCTCCTGAATTTACCTACGTCCCAACATCTAAATCTAAAAGTCCTTCCACACTAGACTTCTTTATGACTAATATTTCAACGCACTGCTCTATGCCGTTCACTTATGACAATTTGGGGTCAAATCTTCTTCCGGACAGTATCAATATGAATCTCTTAGTTGAAGTCAATCGACCTACGTTATATTATAAATATTCCGCAGCCAATTGGAACCATTTTGCTTCATTTATCAATACCAACTGCAATCAGAATAATGCCATTTCTTCGCTTGTAACTACGACTACCCAAATTGATTCAATGTGTATGCATTTTACTTCGTTATTAAACTGCGCTGCCGATTTCGCAATACCTAAGTACCCTAGGAAAGATAGTAATGCAATTCCACTTCATAGTAATATTTTACTATTAATACGGCTGAGAAACTCCGAAGGAAGAAAATGGATGCGTTATCGCTATGACTGCTTTCTTTATAGCACGAAAATGTTAATCAAAGCTATTGCTAAAGAAATTAATGTGTTCAAAAATAAAAATAAAGCCCTTCCTCTCACACTCACTCTCTCTCCCTTCCTCTACTTAACAATTCTTAATGCATGCCTTAAACTCAGGTACTTCCCTGATTGTTGGCAAACAGCTTTGGTAATTCCGATTGGCAAGCCTGGTAAACCAAAAGACGACGTCAACAGTTATAGGCCAATAAGCTTACCAAGCAGTTTAAGTAAGCTATTATAAAAGATAATAAAATAAAAGATTGACAATCACTTAACTGTTAACAATATACTCCCCGACTATCAATTTGGGTCTCGGCGTTCTCACAATACGTACCATCAAATCATTAGGATTCATTTCAATCCAAAGAGCCCACTGGATTAGTATTATTAGATATTGAAAAAGCCTTTGATACGGTTTAGCATGATGCTTTAATATACAAACTTATTAAATTAAACTTTCCTATAAAGACTGTTAAAATCATCCAGAGTTTTTTAGATAAAAGAAAATGTATAGTAAAAGTGCAAAAGTTAAATCCGCAGTACAAAAGATTACATATGGATTACCTCAAGGTACTGTACTCGCCCCAAAACTTTTTAATATATTTGTCTCTGACATTCCAGATCTTGGCAATGATGTGAATATTGCTATGTTTTCTGATGATACATCAATATTTGGGTCTGGTACATACTATACGTACGTCAATAATGTGCTGCAAACGGCACTTTCCAAATTAGAAAAATTCCTTTACAATATATCTAATACAATATTGACTGGTCTGAGCACTGCAGATATCTCGGAATTATGATTGATAAGAAACTAACTTTTCAGAAACACATTTCTGTCACTGTAGATAAAATTAACAAATACATCAAAATTCTTTACCCCCTTATAAATAGAAAATCGAAACTTAGTACTGAAAATAAACTTATTTTGTATAAGTCTGTCTTTCAATCAATTCAACTGTACGGGGCTCCTGTTTGGTACGGCTGCGCTAGAACTCACAAACTTAAACTTCAAATATGCCAAAATAAAATCATTAAAATTATGCTTAATTTACCACGTTATTATTCAACCCGCAGACTTCACAGCCAAAGCAATATCAACTTTTTACACTTTCTTATAGAAAATTTAACACAAAGATTCTATGATAATTGTTATATTTCAAATAATGAACTTATCAAATGCATATCATTGTCAAATTAAACGCTTAACAAGAAATATGTAAAAACAGTTAAATAGAAATATTTGACTAGGGGACATTGCAATATTAGATTTTAAGAGTTGAATAAGAGTTTTTTCTTGTAGCTTTCCCTTGAATTAATATCTAAATATTTTTGTTGTATCTCGCTCACTCACCTCTTTATTAAATCATAGTTGTAAAGGACAGTTGTCCTAAACCTCTAATTATAAATATTCTTACAAATGTAAACACTATTTGTCTTGCTACATAAATAAACAAATGAAATGAAATGAGCTGATTTTCTTGTTCTATTGTTGTTTTTGGAAGGATAATGCTTTAAAATTTTGGATTTTATGTCATATAATAATAAAGAATATGTGGATAAATCAAATTGCATTTCTAAATTATATTTAAAAACATTTCTCCGCATCGAAAAAGGCGAAATTACATCCATGCAAAGGGTGTACGCTCAATTTTATGAGGTACTGTATAACAAAATTCTTAACAAAATAGGCTATCTCTGAGCAAAATATATACAAAAACTTCATTTAAACACACAAAATTGACCATACATTTAAAGTAAATTCAATCTATGTACAGTGGGTGTTGTTAATATTCGGTTTTCTACATGAGAATGTTAAAAATTGTATTTAGAGGTTACAAATAAATGGTTTTTACACCATTCCATTCCTGTTTGGTAACACTCTTAATTTTCTTTAAGATTATATTATTTTATTAATTATTATTATTATTTTTTAATTTTATTAATATTTAATTTACACCAGAAACTATGAATGTTTATTAATGTTCGGTTTTTTATTATTATATTTAATTAACATTACAAAAACACACCGTATCCTTTATTTTCCAAAACAATTGATAATCGCTTTGGCATATTACTAATAATTTTGTGAAGGTACTCTTTTGTTATCTTCGCCCACTCCTCCTGCAGCCTTATTTTGAACCCGTTTACCATATCCCTTGAAAAAATGTCTATTTCTTCTTTTTCTAAAGTCGTGTCAATTACATGCGCTCTTACCCGTACGTCCACTATCATTGTAATTCGTTTGAAAAATTAAGTCTGATGACATGTTTGTTCGTGTGAACGCTTCGATATCGGGCTGTGAGACATCCATCCGACAAGGTCTGTCTGGTTTGTTCATGTGAACCCCCTTAATGCGAAGATATTTTTGGTCGATCGCCGAGTCGTACTACATGTGGTACAGTTTGAACGACGAAATTGTATCATTTTGCAATATATGTGACATGCTAAATCTTATGATTGAATTATAATTTATTAATTACATATGGTTTGTACTTTATAATAAAAGGAGGAGAAAAAAATATATAAATATTTAAATTTTGCAATTCAGTGTGACTAGCCACGGTAGTGTACAGTGTTGTTCTTTTTGTAGAACTGTGTTATGGGATTGAATACATCGTTAAATCTAGGGTTGGTGATTGTCATTGTGTTAAGATATCGGTGACTGCGCTCGAGTGGAAGCCGTTGCAGTTCCTGTATGTCCTGATTGGGGTGGCTGTTAATATTATTCAACAGCTTACTGGATAGTTGAAGGATGTATTTGTGTACCAGATCGGACATCCGTACGTTATGACTGGTCTGATAAGTTGCTTATAAATAAGCAGTTTAGTCCTCTGACTAGGACCAGTCTTTCTTCGGAGCAGTGGATGTACCAAGTGTAGTATAAAAGCTGCCCGTTTAATGATAGCATCCACATTTTTTTTAAATCTGAATCTTTCGTTGAACAATATTCCCAAACATTTGGCGTCCTTCCTTGGAGTGCTTGTCGTGTTGTCTGGAAACGTTAATTTAAGATTGTTGCATCTTCTGACCAACGCCCTACCCCTGCTTCCTCGTATGTCTGCTACTGGTGTTCGGAAGCACATGACTATAGATTTGTCGCTGTTGATTTGTAGTCCCCATTTGAGGTTGTAGTCCCATCGTTGGTTGATGTTCTGTCCCACTCTCCTTAAGGCTATCTCCGGTGATAGGGAGGTAGCGTACGATATGGTGTTGAGTTTTTTTTTGTGTTCATCACTTTTTATTCCCCATGACTGAAGTACGTTTCAATATATTTCAAAAAATTCTTTCCACAATTGAACACCATCAAAAACAGTTATTTTCACTGCATATTAATACTCCTACGCACAAACTCACAGCTCTAAATTTTTTCAGATACGCCTCACACGATCCAATACGTCACTCCAACCACCGAAATACCAAAATTATTTGAAAACTATCCGACATGGCCTTCAACCATCGTGGCTTGCGTTCGCACGATCAAATCAGGGTCTGCCAGACCTGTTCTGCCCGGTATGTTTGATCGTGTTAACCCCCATAATAGCACGTTCCACTGGAATCTTGAATACTACGGTGACTAATATTAATTTTATTGGTTTTCTGAATAAATGGTTTTCGGTTTTTTATTGTTAAACGCATTCGCCGATGAAATAATCATTGTATCGAGTCTTATCAAATGATATGTTTCTTTATTATAAACGAATTTCAAAACTGTTAGAAAACTGGCCCTTAGATAAAGGCAAAACCGGGAGGTATGTAGTTATGTGTATGTCTCTGAATATTTTTATAAATGTGCAGGTCTAATGTACATCTATACATATGTGCAGTACCTCACAAATTTGAGCATACACTCACAACTTAAACATTTCAACTTTTTGGTTTTAAAAAAGGTAGTTCATTAACAAAACAAAACTGTAGTTTCAATTCACATTATCACTTGCATAGCAAAAACATACAGTACCTCACAAAATTGAGCGTACAACCATGGAACAGCCGTAATTATTCCCTTTTCAATGGGAAGGACTGTTAAAAACTGATTAAACTGTTAAAAATAAAAATTTAAATGCAGTGTAGAATATTATCAAATTAATAGTAATAATAAAGAAGAAAAAAACAAACAAAAAATAATGAATTCATTCTTAAAATAAAAAAAACAAACAAAATTAACTACATTTAATCACACAAAATTGAGCGTACACAGTAAAAAAACGTTTAAAAAACTCAAAAACGGACTTCAAAATTACAGACACATATTTTTTTTTAATTTTGTTAATATTTGGTATGAGCACCTTTAGCGTCTATAACCGCCTGCAAGCGTCGTGGTATAGAATCTACCAATTTCTTTGTAAAAGAAGGGGGGATACTGTTCCATGCCTCCTCAGTTCTATTTTTTAGATCGGCTTTATTAGAAGAATTCGTTTTTTTGAATCTGGTTTTAATCTCCTGCAACAAATGCTCAATAGGATTCAAATCCGTTGATTGTGGAGGAGTTCTGAGCTGTTTTGGAGCATGGTAGAGTAACCACTCCCTAACTACATGTGAGGTATGCTTGGGATCATTGTTTTGTTGGAACCAAAAATCCGTGGGCAAACCTAGTTTCCTCGCAGAGGCGATCATGTTTCTTTTTAAAATGTTTAAGTACATAATTTTGTCCATAGTTGTGTCAATAAACTCAAAATTGTCAGCGCCACAAGCTGCCGTTGAACCCCACATCATAATATATCCTCCTCCGTGTTTTACTGTTGGGCACATATTTTTTGTTTTCAGCGCCGTAATAGACTCACGCCACACAATTTGCCTATCATCTGAGCCAAATAACTATATTTTTGTCTCACCAGTAAACATGACAGTTTCCTAAAATTCTGGAGACACGCTTAAATATTTTTGCGCAAGCTCTGATATCTTAAGAGCAACTCTTCCATTTAAATTTTTTCTCCGTAACGCACGACGAACGGTTTCTGCTGACAAAGGCTTCTGTTGTAGAAACTTCTGACGCTAGCCTTGGTATACTAATTTTTGGGCTACACTTAACCTTACGAACAATTAAACGTTCGTCTTGCTCCAACAAAATTTTTTTCCTACTTCTTTCAGGAGCATTTTTAAGTGTATCTTCGGTTCCATATTTTGTTATAATTTTCTGTACAGTCGAATGAGTTCGCCCTACAGTCCTACCAATCTTTCGTAAAGATTCTCCCTCACAAAATAGCTTAATGATAAGCTAGAGCATTGGAGCATGGTAGAGTAACCACTCCCTAACTACATGTGAGGTATGCTTGGGATCATTGTTTTGTTGGAACCAAAAATCCGTGGGCAAACCTAGTTTCCTCGCAGAGGCGATCATGTTTCTTTTTAAAATGTTTAAGTACATAATTTTGTTCATAGATGTGTCAGCTGCCGTTGAACGCCACATCAGAATACATCCTTCTCCGTGTTTTACTGTTGGGCACATATTTTTTGTTTCCAGCGCCGTTTAGACTCACGCCACACAATTTGCCTACCATGTTAGCCAAATAAGTTTATTTTTGTCTCACCAGTAAACATGACAGTTTCCCGAAATTCTGGAGACACGCTTAAATATTTTTGCGCAAACTCTGATCTCTTCTTGTTGGCAGCTGAAATAAAAGGTTTCTTAAGAGCAACTCTTCCATTTGAATTTTTTCTCCGTAACGCACGACGAACGGTTTCTGCTGACAAAGGCTTCTGTTGTAGAAACTTCTGACGCTAGCTTTGCTATACTAATTTTTGGGCTACACTTAACCTTACGAACAATTAAACGTTCGTCTTGCTCCGACAAAATTTTTTTTATACTTCTTTCAGGAGCATTTTTAAGTGTACCTTCGGTTCCATATTTTGTTATAAACAATAAAATTAAACGAACTGAAGAAAAATCATTCCAGTTTGTTCAGAACCATAGTCCGCTGGGACTTTAAGAGACAAAGCCCAGGAAAAATTACACAATGTCATAATTGTCAGCTGTATGGACACGGCTCCATGCATTGTAAAGCTAAAAGTTCTTGTGCTAACTGCTCCGGCAGCCACAAAACAACTGAATGCAAAGAACCTGACGCGATGCGTTGCGCCAATTGCAGCGAACCACACAGATCATCCGAACCAAGTTGCATTAGTCGTAAACAATATCTGGAGATTCGTCAAAAACTCTCCTCTCATCAACGTCCAAAAAACAGCAAACGCACACCATCTATATTACTCCCACAAAAACCTTTCGATTCACACTCCCTTTCACATTTCCCTCCTCTTCCTACACGTGCAGAGAGAGATTCGTCAAAAACTCTCCTCTCATCAACGTCCAAAAAACAGCAAACGCACACCATCTATATTACTCCCACAAAAACCTTTCGATTCACACTCCCTTTCACATTTCCCTCCTCTTCCTACACGTGCAGAGAGAGATTCGTCAAAAACTCTCCTCTCATCAACGTCCAAAAAACAGCAAACGCACACCATCTATATTACTCCCACAAAAACCTTTCGATTCACACTCCCTTTCACATTTCCCTCCTCTTCCTACACGTGCAACCGCTGTACCAAAAGCTCAGCCAACAAACAAAATTCGACCAGCTGATCGCTCTCTACCATCAACTGCCACGCAGGTCCATGGCGGAAAAACCTCTCATCAGAATACATCAAATACTTCTGTGAACAATGAGAGCAACAAATTATTCTCTTTCGAAGAAATAAATTCTCTTCTAAATGAAGTATTAGCTAAGCTTCAAACCTGTATAACAAAAAGTGATCAATTCAATGTAATCACATCTCTTGCTATCAAATACATTTATTCAAATAATTATGGTATATAATTCCCTGAACATTATTACTTGGAATGCAAGAAGCATATCAAATAAAATATTAGAATTCTTTAATTATATTATTGATAAGAAAGTTGATATTGCTTTGGTTACGGAAACTTACTTAAATGTAAACAAACCCTTTTCTCACCCTAACTTTAATTGTTATTCGGTACACCTAGGCTTACAACTGCGATGTATTGAATCAATTGGCATAGAAATCAATATAGGCAGCATATCTAAAGTGAGTATCTTTTCTGTTTATTTCCCGGGTGGAAATAGAAATATTGATAAGATGTCTCACTTTAAGAACGACTTGCAAAAAATATTTAGATGTCGAGGTAAAGTTATCTTTGGCGGAGATTTAAATTGTCGCCATCAATTGTGGAATTGTCTCCGGGCTAATTGCTGGGGTAACGAATTGTACAATATTAACGAAATGCACCCAAATTTTTCTTTACTATACCCTCCTGAATTTACCTACGTCCCAACATCTAAATCTAAAAGTCCTTCCACACTAGACTTCTTTATGACTAATATTTCAACGCACTGCTCTATGCCGTTCACTTATGACAATTTGGGGTCAAATCTTCTTCCGGACAGTATCAATATGAATCTCTTAGTTGAAGTCAATCGACCTACGTTATATTATAAATATTCCGCAGCCAATTGGAACCATTTTGCTTCATTTATCAATACCAACTGCAATCAGAATAATGCCATTTCTTCGCTTGTAACTACGACTACCCAAATTGATTCAATGTGTATGCATTTTACTTCGTTATTAAACTGCGCTGCCGATTTCGCAATACCTAAGTACCCTAGGAAAGATAGTAATGCAATTCCACTTCATAGTAATATTTTACTATTAATACGGCTGAGAAACTCCGAAGGAAGAAAATGGATGCGTTATCGCTATGACTGCTTTCTTTATAGCACGAAAATGTTAATCAAAGCTATTGCTAAAGAAATTAATGTGTTCAAAAATAAAAATAAAGCCCTTCCTCTCACACTCACTCTCTCTCCCTTCCTCTACTTAACAATTCTTAATGCATGCCTTAAACTCAGGTACTTCCCTGATTGTTGGCAAACAGCTTTGGTAATTCCGATTGGCAAGCCTGGTAAACCAAAAGACGACGTCAACAGTTATAGGCCAATAAGCTTACCAAGCAGTTTAAGTAAGCTATTATAAAAGATAATAAAATAAAAGATTGACAATCACTTAACTGTTAACAATATACTCCCCGACTATCAATTTGGGTCTCGGCGTTCTCACAATACGTACCATCAAATCATTAGGATTCATTTCAATCCAAAGAGCCCACTGGATTAGTATTATTAGATATTGAAAAAGCCTTTGATACGGTTTAGCATGATGCTTTAATATACAAACTTATTAAATTAAACTTTCCTATAAAGACTGTTAAAATCATCCAGAGTTTTTTAGATAAAAGAAAATGTATAGTAAAAGTGCAAAAAGTTAAATCCGCAGTACAAAAGATTACATATGGATTACCTCAAGGTACTGTACTCGCCCCAAAACTTTTTAATATATTTGTCTCTGACATTCCAGATCTTGGCAATGATGTGAATATTGCTATGTTTTCTGATGATACATCAATATTTGGGTCTGGTACATACTATACGTACGTCAATAATGTGCTGCAAACGGCACTTTCCAAATTAGAAAAATTCCTTTACAATATATCTAATACAATATTGACTGGTCTGAGCACTGCAGATATCTCGGAATTATGATTGATAAGAAACTAACTTTTCAGAAACACATTTCTGTCACTGTAGATAAAATTAACAAATACATCAAAATTCTTTACCCCCTTATAAATAGAAAATCGAAACTTAGTACTGAAAATAAACTTATTTTGTATAAGTCTGTCTTTCAATCAATTCAACTGTACGGGGCTCCTGTTTGGTACGGCTGCGCTAGAACTCACAAACTTAAACTTCAAATATGCCAAAATAAAATCATTAAAATTATGCTTAATTTACCACGTTATTATTCAACCCGCAGACTTCACAGCCAAAGCAATATCAACTTTTTACACTTTCTTATAGAAAATTTAACACAAAGATTCTATGATAATTGTTATATTTCAAATAATGAACTTATCAAATGCATATCATTGTCAAATTAAACGCTTAACAAGAAATATGTAAAAACAGTTAAATAGAAATATTTGACTAGGGGACATTGCAATATTAGATTTTAAGAGTTGAATAAGAGTTTTTTCTTGTAGCTTTCCCTTGAATTAATATCTAAATATTTTTGTTGTATCTCGCTCACTCACCTCTTTATTAAATCATAGTTGTAAAGGACAGTTGTCCTAAACCTCTAATTATAAATATTCTTACAAATGTAAACACTATTTGTCTTGCTACATAAATAAACAAATGAAATGAAATGAGCTGATTTTCTTGTTCTATTGTTGTTTTTGGAAGGATAATGCTTTAAAATTTTGGATTTTATGTCATATAATAATAAAGAATATGTGGATAAATCAAATTGCATTTCTAAATTATATTTAAAAACATTTCTCCGCATCGAAAAAGGCGAAATTACATCCATGCAAAGGGTGTACGCTCAATTTTATGAGGTACTGTATAACAAAATTCTTAACAAAATAGGCTATCTCTGAGCAAAATATATACAAAAACTTCATTTAAACACACAAAATTGACCATACATTTAAAGTAAATTCAATCTATGTACAGTGGGTGTTGTTAATATTCGGTTTTCTACATGAGAATGTTAAAAATTGTATTTAGAGGTTACAAATAAATGGTTTTTACACCATTCCATTCCTGTTTGGTAACACTCTTAATTTTCTTTAAGATTATATTATTTTATTAATTATTATTATTATTTTTTAATTTTATTAATATTTAATTTACACCAGAAACTATGAATGTTTATTAATGTTCGGTTTTTTATTATTATATTTAATTAACATTACAAAAACACACCGTATCCTTTATTTTCCAAAACAATTGATAATCGCTTTGGCATATTACTAATAATTTTGTGAAGGTACTCTTTTGTTATCTTCGCCCACTCCTCCTGCAGCCTTATTTTGAACCCGTTTACCATATCCCTTGAAAAAATGTCTATTTCTTCTTTTTCTAAAGTCGTGTCAATTACATGCGCTCTTACCCGTACGTCCACTATCATTGTAATTCGTTTGAAAAATTAAGTCTGATGACATGTTTGTTCGTGTGAACGCTTCGATATCGGGCTGTGAGACATCCATCCGACAAGGTCTGTCTGGTTTGTTCATGTGAACCCCCTTAATGCGAAGATATTTTTGGTCGATCGCCGAGTCGTACTACATGTGGTACAGTTTGAACGACGAAATTGTATCATTTTGCAATATATGTGACATGCTAAATCTTATGATTGAATTATAATTTATTAATTACATATGGTTTGTACTTTATAATAAAAGGAGGAGAAAAAAATATATAAATATTTAAATTTTGCAATTCAGTGTGACTAGCCACGGTAGTGTACAGTGTTGTTCTTTTTGTAGAACTGTGTTATGGGATTGAATACATCGTTAAATCTAGGGTTGGTGATTGTCATTGTGTTAAGATATCGGTGACTGCGCTCGAGTGGAAGCCGTTGCAGTTCCTGTATGTCCTGATTGGGGTGGCTGTTAATATTATTCAACAGCTTACTGGATAGTTGAAGGATGTATTTGTGTACCAGATCGGACATCCGTACGTTATGACTGGTCTGATAAGTTGCTTATAAATAAGCAGTTTAGTCCTCTGACTAGGACCAGTCTTTCTTCGGAGCAGTGGATGTACCAAGTGTAGTATAAAAGCTGCCCGTTTAATGATAGCATCCACATTTTTTTTAAATCTGAATCTTTCGTTGAACAATATTCCCAAACATTTGGCGTCCTTCCTTGGAGTGCTTGTCGTGTTGTCTGGAAACGTTAATTTAAGATTGTTGCATCTTCTGACCAACGCCCTACCCCTGCTTCCTCGTATGTCTGCTACTGGTGTTCGGAAGCACATGACTATAGATTTGTCGCTGTTGATTTGTAGTCCCCATTTGAGGTTGTAGTCCCATCGTTGGTTGATGTTCTGTCCCACTCTCCTTAAGGCTATCTCCGGTGATAGGGAGGTAGCGTACGATATGGTGTTGAGTTTTTTTTTGTGTTCATCACTTTTTATTCCCCATGACTGAAGTACGTTTCAATATATTTCAAAAAATTCTTTCCACAATTGAACACCATCAAAAACAGTTATTTTCACTGCATATTAATACTCCTACGCACAAACTCACAGCTCTAAATTTTTTCAGATACGCCTCACACGATCCAATACGTCACTCCAACCACCGAAATACCAAAATTATTTGAAAACTATCCGACATGGCCTTCAACCATCGTGGCTTGCGTTCGCACGATCAAATCAGGGTCTGCCAGACCTGTTCTGCCCGGTATGTTTGATCGTGTTAACCCCCATAATAGCACGTTCCACTGGAATCTTGAATACTACGGTGACTAATATTAATTTTATTGGTTTTCTGAATAAATGGTTTTCGGTTTTTTATTGTTAAACGCATTCGCCGATGAAATAATCATTGTATCGAGTCTTATCAAATGATATGTTTCTTTATTATAAACGAATTTCAAAACTGTTAGAAAACTGGCCCTTAGATAAAGGCAAAACCGGGAGGTATGTAGTAATAATATATGAATATTTTTATAAATGTGCAGGTCTAATGTACATCTATACATATGTGCAGTACCTCACAAATTTGAGCATACACTCACAACTTAAACATTTCAACTTTTTGGTTTTAAAAAAGGTAGTTCATTAACAAAACAAAACTGTAGTTTCAATTCACATTATCACTTGCATAGCAAAAACATACAGTACCTCACAAAATTGAGCGTACAACCATGGAACAGCCGTAATTATTCCCTTTTCAATGGGAAGGACTGTTAAAAACTGATTAAACTGTTAAAAATAAAAATTTAAATGCAGTGTAGAATATTATCAAATTAATAGTAATAATAAAGAAGAAAAAAACAAACAAAAAATAATGAATTCATTCTTAAAATAAAAAAAACAAACAAAATTAACTACATTTAATCACACAAAATTGAGCGTACACAGTAAAAAAACGTTTAAAAAACTCAAAAACGGACTTCAAAATTACAGACACATATTTTTTTTAATTTTGTTAATATTTGGTATGAGCAGAGCACCTTTAGCGTCTACAACCGCCTGCAAGCGTCGTGGTATAGAATCTACCAATTTCTTTGTAAAAGAAGGGGGGATACTGTTCCATGCCTCCTCAGTTCTATTTTTTTGATCGGCTTTATTAGAAGAATTCATTTTTTTTAATCTGGTTTTAATCTCCTGCAAAAAATGCTCAATAGGATTCATGTCCGGTGATTGTGGAGGAGTTCTGAGCTGTTTTGGAGCATGGTAGAGTAACCACTCCCTAACTACATGTGAGGTATGCTTGGGATCATTGTTTTGTTGGAACCAAAAATCCGTGGGCAAACCTAGTTTCCTCGCAGAGGCGATCATGTTTCTTTTTAAAATGTTTAAGTACATAATTTTGTCCATAGTTGTGTCAATAAATTCAAAATTGTCAGCGCCCCAGCTGCCGTTGAACCCCACATCATAATACATCCTTCTCCGTGTTTTACTGTTGGGCACATATTTTTTGTTTGCAGCGCCGTTTAGACTCACGCCACACAATTTGCCTACCATCTGAGCCAAATAAGTTTATTTTTGTCTCACCAGTAAACATGACAGTTTCCCGAAATTCTGGAGACACGCTTAAAAATTTTTGCGCAAACTCTGATCTCTTCTTGTTGGCAGCTGAAATAAAAGGTTTCTTAAGAGCAACTCTTCCATTTGAATTTTTTCTCCGTAACGCACGACGAACGGTTTCTGCTGACAAAGGCTTCTGTTGTAGAAACTTCTGACGCTAGCTTTGGTATACTAATTTTTGGGCTACACTTAACCTTACGAACAATTAAACGTTCGTCTTGCTCCAACAAAATTTTTTTTATACTTCTTTCAGGAGCATTTTTAAGTGTACCTTCGGTTCCATATTTTGTTATAATTTTCTGTACAGTCGAATGAGTTCGCCCCTACCAATTTTTCGTAAAGATTCTCCCTCACAAAATAGCTTAATGATAAGCTTTCATGTTGAAATATCAGTTTCTGTCCTTCTTTTCTCCATGCCAGAAAGAAAATGCTTTCGAGTACTTCTTAACACAAAAGTTGCAACACAAATCATCAATAAACACATTTTCTCCTTTCTTTAACTTGACTTAACAGTAAACATTGTTTTTTTCATAGGATTCATGTGTTTCCCAAGTATTTTTATTTGTGTACGCTCAATTTTGTGTGGTGGCCCGTGGCGCTGTGGGTATGTGCGTCGACTCCTACGCTCTTAAACCAATCTGTCTAGGTTCGATTCCTCGTACGACAAGAAATACTTTTCACGGCCCCACCTCTTTCGAGTCACTGACAATGCTCAAAGAGTATAACTGTCTAGAAAAAGCTTCTCAAACATGGCCGTTCGGAGTCAACAACACGAGTGGTTTCTGACCCTGGGCCTCTACGGGCTGTAGTGCCACCCATATTATTATATTATTATTAATTTTGTGTGAGTGAAAGAGTGATTTTTTTCGTTCTATTGTTGTTTTTGGAAGCATAATGCTTTAAAATTTTGGATTTTATTTCATATAATAATAAAGAATATGTGGTTAAATCAAATTGCATTTCTAAATTATATTTAAAAACATTTCTTCGCATCGAAAAAGGCGAAATTACATCCATGCAAAGGGTGTACGCTCAATTTTTTTTATAACAAAATTGTTAACAAAACAGACTATCTCTGAGCAAAATATATACAAAAACTTCATTTAAACACACAAAATTGACCATACATTTAAAGTAAATTCAATCTATGTACAGTGGGTGTTGTTAATATTCGGTTTTCTACATGAGAATGTTAAAAATTGTATTTAGAGGTTACAAATAAATGGTTTTTACACCATTCCATTCCTGTTTGGTAACACTCTTAATTTTCTTTAAGATTATATTATTTTATTAATTATTATTATTATTATTTAATTTTATTAATATTTAATTTAATACATTAATACATTAAACTATGAATGTTCATTAATGTTATTCTATTTAATTAACGTTACAAAATCACATCAGAATTAATTTTGTACTTGGTAGCGTATCCTTTATTTTCCAAAACAAGGGATAATCGCTTTGGCATATTACTAATAATTTTGGGAAGGTACTCTTTTGTTATCTTCGCCCACTCCTCCTGCAGCCTTATTTTGAACCCGTTTACCGAAGATAGAGGGTTCTCACGCACTCGCCGATCCAGCTCGTCCCACAAATGTTTGATGGGGTTGAGGTCAGGTGATTGTGCGGGTGTTTCTATTACTTTTGGGCAGTTATACAACAGCCATTCGCGGACAATGGCTATGTTGTATGTATAGCTAAAACACAAAACAAAAATAGTACCGTGTGTCAAAAAACTATTCATAAAAAACTATTACCAGGGTTCCGCACCTTCATTATCAACACCAATACTTCGTATGTTGGAAGTAAATAACCGACAGTAGACCTAATTTGTCTGTGGAACTCCGTAAATTTCGTTTGAAGATATTCAAATACCCAATTTTGTCCATGATATTTCCATAAATTTTTCCCAGCCACTTGAAGCCATACAACAAAACACAATCTGCATTATATCCTAATAAATTTATTTTTGTTTCATCTGAAAAAAAACGCCTTTCTAAAAGCATGCAGCTCTTTTCAGAGTCGTATTGAGGGTTATTTGCTTCTATTGCGCACAGGTGGAAGAGATTTGTCCTAGAGTATTATAAGTAATTATAAGTTTGCTGTCTAAGATATTTTACCTCTTACTGGAGCCAGTATTGTGCCTGACAGACGAATTTGTCGTTCCAGTTTGTGTTTTCTTGTGAAAGGTACTATGGTGGTTTTTGCTTGATTTAAATTTAGCGCAGCTGACAGTCACCACTTTTTAGTATATATAATTTTTAGTCCCCATTCGATGATATCACACAGCGTCTCCTCCATCCTGCTAAGATTACTATATCATCAGCATATGCTTGACATTTGATGCCGTGATTTGTCGGTATCTCCAGAAGTTCGTCTACATCTAGACTCCACATTAGGGGCGATAAAACTCCTTGAGGACATCCTTTTGTTGTGTTGACTTTTATTATATCTTTTGATGTATGCGTCTCAATTGGTCTCATGCTCAAAAGCTCATACATTCATGTCGATACTGTTCGGTTTACTTTCTTTTTGTCCAGAGCTTTAACAATCGCATCGTACGATGTGTTGTCAAATGCTCCTTCAATATCCAGCAAAGCACATATTACTATTTCGCTTACTATAGTTTCTGTTTTCTCTTATGTAGGTGTCTACAACTTCCACCATAATTTTCAGCAGAAATGATGTCAGGCTGATCGGTCTGTAAGACTTAGGTAGGCTTGGGTCTTTCTTCCCCGTCTTTGGAATAAACACTACCTCTGCCCTTCTCCACTGGTTTGGTAAAGTTATGAAATAAAGGGTTGGTTAGGAAATTGGTTCCAGCCCCGTCAGTTTGTTTGGTGACTGTCCAGAAAGTGAGTTTCCAGCCGAAACCTTGCCCTCTGTTCCTTATTTTCAGTGTAACTGCCAGCACGTTTCTTTGGAGATTTGAATCTCCCCCGTTTTTGACAGCGCTTTATGTAGTCTAGCTGCTGCAGGGGTATTTGATATTGTCTGGCAGAAACTTATAAAGCGTTCTCTCTTAGCTTGACTTACTTCAATTTTATAGAAGGTGGGTGGGTGCCCTTTTGTAGCTTTCCCAGTCTCCGGTTCGTATAGCTAAATTAAACAGCTTGCGTGTTTTGGCCCGCAGATTGGATCATTTATTGCTCCCTCATGGCACTCTCTTCAACTTAAAGGCCCCTGTCTGAGCTTATTGGACTTATTGTAACTTTCTTCAAACGCTGTTGTGATTGATTTTGTTGTGCTCTCTACAGCATGTTCTAGCTCTAGAAAGTGGGCCGGAGCTCTTTTTATATCAATGTGCTCCAGTTGGGTTTCTATCTGCGATTCATAGATATCCCAGTTTGTTTTCCTCGGATTTCTTGTAGTTTTACCTGCTAATCTGGAGTTGTCCAAGTCGAAACTTATTATTCTGGTCAGACGTAGATGGTTCATTTGATACTTCCCAGTTTTTGACATTGACTGCCATGACCTGCCTGGACTTTCACTGATCATGCCAAATACCTAGGTGTTATAGTTGATAGCAAATTCAGCTGGAAACGCAAAATACTGGAACGCATCAGGAAAGCATCGATTGCACTCTTAACCAAAGATTACACATTGGCTATACACTGCAATAGTAAGGCCATTATTGATGTATGGTGTCCTAGTCTGATGGATGGGATCAGGCATATACGCCAGCTACCGAACCACTGCAGCGTATTCCAAGCGGAAGTAACAGCTGTTCAAAAGGCAGCCATCCGACTATCAATGAGCCCAATAGACGGGATATCTATTTATACATAGACAGTCAGGCGGCCATAAAAGCTCTGGACATACCATCAATAAACTCCAAGATGGTAAAACACTGTCGTCTGTCTTCAAAGAAGATAGCGGCCAGATCCAATCTTACCCTATGCTGGGTCCCTGGGCATAAGGGTTTTCCGAGAAATGAAAAAATGAAAGAGCTGATAAACTAACAAGAAAGGGACCCCCACTGAAACAATTAAATCGAGATTGAAGTTGTGGGCGTCGGCATCGTATCCAATCCTCCAAGGACTGTTGGTCAATTCCGAGGCCCAGTACATGTCCGGTTCCCTCATCACGACTATACAGCACCATCCCTCATTTTGGGAAGGGTTTCGCATTCTACCAGTAGCACCCCATGCTTGATATGTGTGCATTGGAATTTGAGCTTATGCTCCCATCCATTTCAGTAACCAGGGCATCCGCTAGGCTGTTCCGGTCTTCAGCACACAGCATCTCCCTTAGATATTCACAAGGAAGAATTGCTACCCTCTCGGCCACTGTCGACCCCGTGGACTTTCTGCTGGCAGCTTTTGCAACGGTTGCATAGCTTCTGCCCTTCGACCTGTCCTGCTTCGGGGACGCCCTTCGTTGTTCGAGCTATCCTAGGCCTTAATCTCGTCTGCCTTTTTCCTCGCTTCCTCAGGCACTAAGCCCTTCTACAGGTAGCAAAGATACCACCTGACTAAAGCACCACTAAGCCCCCTGCTGAGTGGTTCATCAAATCCACCCGGTTGTCCCGGAGCGGGCGTCGGTGGACAATTGCGCCTCATTCTCTTTGCCTTTATCCAGTGCGCACGGTGATAGACTTAGTTCGTCGACTTATCATTCCTTCTGGTCACGGCATCTCTGTTCATGCTATAGATGGGCTATGTCTGTCACCCTTTCAGCAGGAATTGAGGGCCGACTTAAGCCCCCGCACCACGCCAAGGTGTCCATCCCGCAGAGGAACCGCTCGTTCCCACTGCCAGCTCTGATTTTTAATGTCCTTTAATATCTGTAATTATTTACTATTTTTTGTACCGTTGCATGCGATCGCCTTACAATTTATCATATTTTTCGCAACGACTTCCCCTCGCAAAATAGCTTAATAAGCAATTTTCGTTGACAAGCTATTTTTGTTTTCGCATGATTTCAATTATTTCGCCCAAATAAGAGAGTATCGGTATTTTCAGTTAACAGCGTGTAACAGCAGGGACATTTGTTGCTTCATACTTGAACAAATTTCCATGTACCGATCCTGCGAAGCTTGTGTACCACACATATGGCATCTGTATGCTCAATTTTGTGTGTAGATTTCAGGGGTTGTTTCCTTTTTCGTGCCTAAAGTACGAAGAAGTGCTCTGCAGTGTCGTCGTCTTCTCCACAGGCGTCGCAGAGGGTTTCGTTGCTTAGGCCAAGCCCATTTAGGTGTTTGGCGAAGGTGTCTGCAGTCTTTTCTGTTAAGAGATAACAAGAATGCCGCGGATTTCTTACAGGCATTAGGGGAACATGCACTTGGTTTGTCTACATCCTGGAGAGTCATGCCACCTCCGGTTGTGCTCGCGAGAAGCGCAGCCATCGATGGAAGCCCTAACCGAGGACGCGGGTAGTCCCAACGCAGGTTCGGGTCCTAAGAGTATCTCCTTTGATCCTTGTCTATCAAGTTCATCGGCGATCTCATTTCCCGTTATCCCGTGGTGGCCCGGAACCCAGACAAGTCTTAGCGAATTGAACCTGCCGATCCAATTTAGAGAAGACTTGCATTCTTGGACTATTTTGGAAGTGGTAAAAGGGTTGAGTAGGGCCTTAAGCACAGCTTGGCTGTCGCCCCTTCCACCTGATCTTCACAATATAGTTCGTGGTTTCCGCTTGGAAGACCGACGCAAATTTACCTAATGAGGTGTTGAGTCTAATGTGGTCGCTCTCTACGAAAGCGCCAGCGCCTTCATTGGTCTTGGAGCCATCCGTGAAGATTCGACTACATTATCTTCCTGGCTCATATTCTGGCCAGAGCCAGTCCTGAGTGCAGGGAAAGTCGACTTTGTATATGCGTCGCAGCTGGATTTCTGGTGTGCTTGCATCAGAAGGCGACATGAGAGAAGAGGGCCCACCATAGGCACGTAGATCAAAGGGATCTTTTTGGTACTAGACCAAGATTGGCCGAAAATTCCCTTACACTGCCAGAAAACTGACAGCGCCTTGGCAGTTTTCAATTGAATGTGTTTTTCTAGAGAAGTTTTCTATTCAAGATAACACCTAGATATTTAGCTTCTTCGGAAAAGGTGACAACTTTTAGTACTAGTTGAACAACCTCTGTTTTAAGAGGGTTAACTGAAAGTCCATTTCTAGTACACCAGTTGTCGATCACGTCTAGAGCCGCCTGCGCTTTTGAACAAACAGCCGCTAGGCACGATCCGAGAAACAGTACAGCAACATCATCTTCATAGGCTTGGGCGTAGACAAAAGAGCTATTTAGGGCATCAAGCAGAGAGTCAACCAGCATGCACATGTTCTCTGTTTTTCTCTGAGTTTCACATGCCATCGATGAAGATGCTCAGCGCGTATTCTTTCCCAACGAGTGCACATTCAATTCTGCCAACTAATCTTGCGAGAAGTGCAGTCTCGCAGGATTTTCCGCGCTGATAAGCATGTTGCATTTGAGCCAGAGGATGGATTTGCAAAGCAGTATTGCGCACATGCAGCTCTACCAGCCTTTCCATGCTTTTCAGCACGAGGGATTTTAAACTGATCGGTCTGAAGCTCTTGGCGAGTGAGCCGATTTTTGGTATGAAAGCTACCCTAACTGTGCGCCAGGGGGTCGGGATATATGCCAGTGCTAGGCTGGCAGTGAAAATTCTTTTCAGAAACGGTAGTAATGGGTTTTTTTTGCAGCAAAACTGGATATATGCCATCGGTACCTGGCGACTTGAAACCGTCAAAGGACGCCAATGCGTACTGATGACACATACCAGCCTCTGCGTGTAATGCTTATCAGCTCATTTCCAATCCCTGGGATATGAGCTAGTTGTGAGCCGGTTATGACTTGGTTTCCTTGAAAATGAGTCTCAAGCTGGAGACTTAGTCTCAGTTTTTGCCTCAGTGTAGGTACCATCGGGTGGCTGGGTGTGCGGGAATCGGGTAAGAACTGACTGGCGTCAACCTGGTGATGCCCAGTGTTGTAACTTTTTCTACCTCGGAAACAGATGATTTTACTGATGACGAGCCCTGCAAACGATATACGGACAACGATCTTCGGATCTGTATGTGGAATGCAAGGTCCCACAACAAAAACAGCGCCTATTTGGATGTGGATTTGTCGTTAGAGGCAGACTTAGGCAAGAAGTCTTATCGTTCGGGTCCGCCTCACTACAATTCACATCCAGGCTAAATTTGCCAACATAAGCCTTATATGCGCACACGCTCCCACAGTGCAGAAAGATAACGACACCAAAGACAGGTTGTATGAACTCCTGGATAAAACTTATAAGCAATGCCCCAGCTACGACATTAAAATTGTCCTTGGCGATTTTAACGCAAAGCTAGGAAAAGAGAACATCTTTGGTAGTACGGTCGGGAAGTACAGCCTACACGACACCACATCCGATAACGGATTTAGGCTGTCCGATTTTGCTGCGGGGTGAAATGTTGTAGTAGCCAGTACAAGATTCCCACATCTCGATATTCACAAAGGAACATGGCGATCTCCTGATCAATCAACCGTCAATCAGATTGATCATACTGCGATCGACGCAAGGCACTCATCCAGTATTATAGATGTTCGATGTCCGTTTCGAGGCGCCAACATTGACTCGGACCACCACCTCGTTGTAGTCAAGGTAAGGTTGCGGATATCCCGAACACCGCCAAGACAAGGAAATACTGTGAGGAAGTTCAACGTCAGCCGGCTACAATCGCAAGAGATTGCCAAATCCTTTTCCGATCGTGTCTCCCTTAACCTCTTAAGAAATCCTACGCCGCTAACATCAACTATTGAAGACCAGTTGCAGCATTGGCAAAAAGCCATCAGATCCCATACCACAACGAAACCCCTGGTTTGACAACGAGTGTCGGCAGGCGAATGCAGCCAAGCAAGAAGCATACAAAGCGGCACTGCAAACGACAAGAGCTGCTCGAACTGACGAACACCGGCTTCTCAGGAGAAAAAAGAAGGAGCATGAGAAGCGCGCGATCGGTAGAATAGAGGGATATTACTGCAGGAATGAGGTAAGGAAGTTTTACCAAAGGGTAAAGTTAACCAGTCAAGGTTATAAAGTCCGAACCGAAGCCTGTAAGGATGATCAAGGGAACATCGTAGTAGAGTTACAGTCGATGCTGAGGGTATGGAGAAACCATTTCTGCAGACTGTATTACGGCGACGAAGAACCAAATCCCGCTGTCAGGCAGAATGAACCATTCAAACCCAATGAAAAGGACGATGAAGATCAACCATTCCGTCCACCCGACCCAGATGAAGTGAGGATTGCCATATCTAAACTGAAATCCAACAAGGCTGCGGGAGCTGACGGCCTACCCGCTGAGCTTTTTAAAGCCGCAGGCGATGATTTGGTAAGGAGCATGCACCATCTGTAAAATATGGTCGGAGGAAAACATGCCCGATGAATGGAACCTCAGCATTGTTTGCCCGATCCATAGAAAAGGAGACTGTGGAACTCCTAAAGCCATTCGTCAACAACCTGGTCGGTCCATACCAGTGTGGCTTTAGGCCAGGAAAATCCACCATCGACCAAATATTCACACTGCGGCAGATTTTGGAGAAAACCCAGGGGCAGCAAATCGATACCCACCACCTTTTAATCGATTTTAAGGCCGCGTATGATAGCATCTATAGAGACGAGCTATACAGAGCAATGTCTAGTTTTGGCATCCCTACCAAACTCGTCCGTTTGTGTAGGATGACGATGGAGAATGCACGCTGCTCCATCAAGGTCGGTAAAGACCTAACCGAGACCTTTGATGTCAAAAAAGGATTCAGACAAGTCGACTCGCTGTCATGCGACTTTATCAACATCGTTCTCGAAAGAATTGTTCAAAACTCGAACGCCAACACCAGAGGAACAATCTTTCAGAAGTCCGTCCAACTACTCGCATATGCCGACGATATTGACATTATCGGAAGAACGCAGCGTGATGTCAATGGCGCTTTTGTGGGTATTGCAACGGAGGCCGCGAAGATGGGTTTAGCGGTAAACGAGGGTAAGACCAAGTATATGCTGTCAACGAGAAAGGGCACCCAACACCGACGTCTCGGTCAGAACGTCACAGCAGACAGATATAACTTCGAGGTAGTCAAAAACTTTGTCTACCTAGGCACCGCTATCAATTCAGACAATGACACCAGCGCTGAAATCAAACGAAGAATAACCCTTGCCAATCGCTGCTTCTTTGGGCTAAGAAAGCAACTGGTAAACAAAGCCCTCTCTCGAACAACCAAGATAACGCTTTACAAGACCTTAATCGTCCCAGTCCTGCTATATGGCGCGGAGGCATGGACTTTGTCAAAAGCGGATGAAGCTGCCCTTGGTTGCTTCGAGAGGAAAATTCTTCGTGTGATTTTCGGTCCCGTCTGCATAGACGGTGAGTGGAGGAGGAGATATAATGACGAACTATACGGGCTGTTCAGCTACATCGACTTAGCCAGAAGAGTGAAGATCCAAAGACTGAGATGGCTAGGTCATGTAGAGCGGATGGAAACCAATACTCCGGCCCGAAAAGTCTTCGAATCCACCCCCGAGGGACGGCGCAGTAGAGGAAGACCGCGACTCAGGTGGCGCACGCAAGTGGAAAGGGACCTCAACCAACAATGCGTGGTCAACTGGAAACACCTAGCTAAAGATCGAGCTGGCTGGAGACGCTTGTTGGTTGAGCCCCAGGTCCACCTCGGACTGTAGCGCCACCTAAAGTAAGTAAGTAAGTAGGTATCATCGGGTTTGCTGAGTGTTTCCAGTATGAAAGGTTTGTCTTTCTCAAGGACTTTGACCAGTCTGCTGGTTTCACTTAGTCTTTCGATCTTTCCACAAAAATCTATAAGAGGCACTTTTCGATAACCGAATAAGGCTCTTTTATTCTTTTTGTTTTGACCGGTACATGTTCCAGCTCTCCTCTGAAATGGTCTTTAGGGACCTATTAAGAAGTTCTCTGGTTCCCTTACGAATACTCTACAGTTCTGCTTTCCGCCATGGGACAGGTGATCTGCAGGGGATATTTCTCCGTCTCGTTCTGAGCCTAGGGAGAGGTTCGTTGCGAGTTTGTAGCTCATCCCTAAACCGTATCCAGTTGATTTTCCAGGATTCCTCCTCTTCAGCAAGGTTATGGCTTTGCATTCGATTCGGAATTCAATGTATCTATGGTCTGACATGGACACTTCCGACAGAACTTTCCAGTCTGTAATCTCCTTAAGGTATCTGTTGGAAAGCGTTAAGTGTCTTCTAGTCGTAACAAAAGTTGGCTGGAAACCAACGGTTTTGACGTCCAAGTTAGACGATAGTATGTAGTCAAGAAGGTTATTCCCTCTCGTGTTGCATTTGCTGCTGCCCCAGAAGGAGTTCTGATTTCTTTTCGCTTTTGGTGGTTAGAATAGGATAGGAATTTGGGTAGACGTGTGTGGAACGTATGGTTTGTGACGTTCGTGTGATGAGAGGGGCTGAACTGTCAACTGATCATCACCTGGTGTCGTGTACGCTGTACCTCACTGATAAAGTACCTTTTCTGCCAATGCGGAAACAGAACAGTGAGTTGCAGCTAAATTTTGCACGGCACATATCTGAGAGGTTTGAGCGACTTCCAACTGTTCCATAGCATGTAGAGGAAGAGTGGCGACTGTTTTCAACAGCAGTCATTGCCTCTGCACGGGATGTTTGTGGAGTGAAGCGGCTTGGAGTGGCGGCTGGTGGTGAGAAAAGAACTGCGTGGTTTAAAACACTCGGAGTTCAAGAAGCCATCAGAGAGAAGAAGAGACTGGATTCTCTTGGGGGACTCTGCTTCTCGTGACCGGTACACTGAGGCGCGAAAAACTTGCAAATTAACTGCGAGCAGCTAAAGAGCAGTCTTGGAAGGAGTTCGGCGAGAAGCTGAAAAGCGACCATAGATCTGCGAAAAAAGTGTTCTGGCAAACCATTCGCCGACTCAGAGGAAGGAAATTCAACATCATCGAAGGAGTCAAATCCAAAGATGGGGTGTTGCTTTCCAATGAGGCGGATATCTTGGGCAGATGGAGCGAGCACTTTTCGGAGCTGCTCAATCCCGAACAGGGCACTGAGAATGACAGACCCGTAGTCTTGAGTGGGGCGGAGAATAGTCCAATGGTGGAGGAAGTCATTTTGAATAGCTAAAAGTTAGCAAATGCGCCGGTGTGGATGAAATCCGGCCAGAAATGCTTAAGGCAATGGGTAAAGCGGGAGTTTTATGGCTCTCTCGTGTCATTAAGCTGGCCTGTGAACGCGGTGAGACACCTGGCGATTGGCAAACTGGGGTGATTGTCCCACTTTTCAAGAAGGGGGACAAAAGAGATTGCTCCAACTACAGGGGCATATCTCTTTTAAGTATCCCCGGGAAAGTCTATGCTAAGGTGTTGGAATCGCGTTCTAGAGCTATGCTCGAGCCCAGGAGGGGGGATGAACAGTGCGGCTTTCGTCCCGGCAGAAGTACAACCGACCAGCTTTTCACTCTAAGACTGGTACTTGAGAAGGCTTTGGAGTATGAGTTCCTCGAGGTAAACTCTGGAGTGTCCTGCAGGAGTATGGGATTGATGGTCCTCTTCTGAGGGCCATTCAGTCTCTATACACAAACTGTAGCAGCTGTGTTCGGGTAAACGGTGCTGAATCAGCACCTTTCACAGTAGGCGTTGGACTTCGCCAAGGGTGTGTCTTGTCACCTCTCCTTTTCATTGTATATATAGACTGGATGTTGCAGCGCAGCCGGGTGAGGAATGTTTCACATTGGGAGAGTTGAGGGTAAGTCATCTTCTTTTTGCAGATGACTTGGTTATCCTCACATCCTCCCATTCCAGCGCGCACTCGATAGGTTTGTGGCCGTATGTGCTGATGCTGGAATGAGGGTTAATGTGGACAAATCGGAGGTTATGGTCATTTCCAGAACGCCTGTTCAATGCACTCTGCATGTTAGTGGAGTCCCATTGACGCAGGTGGAGAAGCTTAAGTATCTCTTTTTCACTAGTGATGGAAGGAGTAATGCTGAGCTTTCCTGTAGGATTGGTCAAGCTGGGTCAGTTTTGACACAGCTTGGTAGTTCTGTAATCAGAAAGGCCGAGCTTGGTGTCAAAGCCGAGTAAGCGGTTTTCAACTCAGTATTTGTTCCAACTCTCACCTATGGTCATGAAATTTGGGTAATGACCGAAAGAATAAGATCGCGAGTGCAAGCTGCTGAGATGAGATTTCTTCGTGATGTTGTGGGAATTACTCGCCGGGATAAGGTGAGAAACACGGCAGTGCGCTAGGAACTCAACATTGAGCAGCTGATTCTTCGAACGGAAAGGGCTCTGCTTCGGTGGTTTGGTCACGTGGCACGAATGTCCCCATCATCACGACTTCCGAGGCGGGCGTTGATACGCTTGGGCATTGCTCCTGATGAATTAAAGTCGATGGCGGAGGATCGAGTTGCCTGGAGATCTCTCGTGCGTGGTTTACCCCCGCGACCCCTTTGGTGGATCATGCGGGTCAGAAGATGATGATGATGACGACTAAGATAATAAGGGTGATTATGTTTGCTCAAGACCTGATTCAAAGTAATGTTTTTGAACCATCCTTAGATTTAATCAAATTTGCATCAGTACATCACTATCATACAAACGCCCATTACTTCGAAACTTTTTTTTTAAATTTTCGCATTACATATAAAGTTCTATAATCTCCATAAAACCGCTTTAGATGAAATACTAATGGTACTACCTTTGATTGCATTTGATAACGTTTTTTCAACGCAATAAACCTTACCAAAAGGGAGAGAATGCTGGTTGATTCAATTCTTTATTGATGCGTTTTCAAAAACATGAATAGATGCAGGTAAAGAAATCTAGCCTAATCCTTTATTTCGAACGAATGATCGCGAACTGAGTCGCAAAGTTGCTCGATTAATACTCAACCTCCATAAATTGAAGTACCAATATTTATAATGTATTAGCTGTACCCGGCGCGCATTGCTAGGCATATTAAAAAAGTTTTACATGAAATAAAGAAAAAGAAATTTGGTACCAAACCTATTTTCACAGAATTCTGAACAAAGTTGCCAAAGACATCAGTGCTCTATCTCTTACCATTGAAGAGTCTATAAAGGACAAACAAACAGTGTTCACTTACTTCTATAAAAGCGAGAATCAGATTCGATGTGTATATGTATCTGCCACGAAATTTCTGAACCTATCTAACGAATTTGAGTGCAGTTTTCTTCTATAGATTCAGAATTCTGCTGGAGAAGTTTTTCTATACCATATTACACATATTAAGTTTCTTTTTACAAAAACCTTTTAAATAAACAAAAGAAACATTCAATTTGATTTTTTCCCCATTTCGGTGCATTATCTCTATTTTTCTTTACTCTCACAAAACAGAACTAAATAATTTAAATGTATATTAAATTATGTTTTGCTATGACTATCAATAAGGCTCAAGGTCAAACTGCTAAATTTACCGGGATTGATTTAAGTAATGAATGCTTTTCGTAGTCGGCTCACCAGTTAATATGCAGGAAAATTTGCATTTATTAACTTTGCATCGTACAACCGCAAATGTTGTGTATAAAGAAATTCTTTAGCTGCAAAAATATCATTATGTTGATACCTACGTATTATTGAAGTACACAAATGCATATATAACATACTAAATTTAGTTTACAGATAATAGTTTATATAGATCAATGATTTTGAATTACATTTAATGGATGTACATATGGATATGTATATTTATTATGTAGTAATAATAATTAATTTGTGTGGTGGCCATGGCGTTGTGTCTTTGCGTCGACTCCAACGCACTTGAACATCTGTGTCTGGGTTTGATACCCAAAACAACCAAACATATTTTTCACGGTCTCTCTTTCGATTCACCGACAATGCTCAGAGTATAACGCTTCTCAAACTTATCCGTTCGGAATCGTAAATATAAAATTGTAGGTCCCTTCCACTCGTGATAGAACAATGGCACGCACAGCACGAGTGGTAGCTGAGAAGATCGCCCTGGCCCTCTACGGGCTGTAGAGCCACCCATTTTATTATTATTATTGTGTAATAATAACTAATTTATGTAAAGGAGAATGTTTGTATGTATGTTTGCCTTCTATTCAAATCCGCCTGCATTGTGCAAAGACTGGTTCCACTTTGTGGAACGTGAGATAAGCTATCAGATGACCAGTGGACCTATTGCTGTGGAATCCGTACCGTCGGTCATTAAGAAGCTTCCGCGATTCAAGATATTTCATAAGCTGACGATTTATCAGTTTTCTATCTGCTCGGAAAGATACGTAAAGAGTAGGATAGATGAAAAAGCTTACGCTGTTGTTTTGCCAGCGCAGAAGAACACCTTCAGAAGTATAGGGGGAATACCATAGGCACTAGCGGCACCACCAGTCGAGTTCTTTAAGTACTCTTGCAACAGTACGAGTACGGAAGTGGATTTGTCGCATGGTGAAATAAACGCTCAAGTACAGGTGGAGACATAGAGACAGTTGAATCTGGCAGTGTTGAGCTGGCTGCAAGATGCGCCGCAGAATGACTTTGTCTAAAGAGCTGGAAGCTGGTATTATTATAATTATTATTATTATTATTATTATTATTATTATTATTATTATTATTATTATTATTTTATTTATTTAGCAGACCTCTGCTATTGAAATTTCATATTGTGATATAATATAACAAAATTGAACTTAACTACAGCTATGTGGGAATTGACATTTGACATGCATAGTAACATTACGTTTAAATGATTGAAAGTTCGTTTAATTTTTTATTCGGTTTGGTAATGGATCCTTGGGGAACTCCGTGAGTTGTTTCAATACTGCTAGACATCACTCCATTTACACATGTTTTTTGGGTCCTATCACTTAGAAAAGACCTAGACCACTTTAGGTCATTGCCTCTAACACCATATTTTTTAAGCTTTTGTAGCAGAATATCTCTATCAATCGTCTCGAATGCTCTTTTAAGATCCAAAAATACTGCTAGGACATAATTACCAGAAGCCATCTCCTTCTTCCAACTGATGAGAACACTATTTATCGCTGATTCGTAAGAGTGCTTTTTACGAAACCCTGATTGGTTTTCTATTAATATTTCGTTAGTTTCAAGATATTCCTCAAGCTGAATTTGAACTACTTTTTCCAATAGTTTTTCATAGATTGGGAGAGCGCTGGGCGGAAATCTAAACAATTATTGATTCTTTCCATGTTATGGAAAAGCAACCATTTCTCATAGATAGATTGAAAAGTCGTTTCAGTACCGGTCCAATTAACGATATATTATCTAGCAGCATTTTAGCGCTCATTTTGTTGTAGTCTGTTTTGACTGATCAATCTAAGAACTTTGTCTTATATCTTTGAACTCAAAGTTTGTATTTACGTTGGCTAATTTATTGTGAAATTGCACATGTGGTATCGACATATTAATGTCATAAACACTTTTTACAAAATACGTATTAAATTCTTTAGCAATAGATTCATTGTACTTATTAGGGAAGTAAATATTTTTGATCGATGGCCTTGATTTATTTAAGACGTATGACTTAAATTATTTCCACATTGATTTTTGATCTTTTGCATGTGACAAGCTGTTTAATATTATTATTCTTGGCTCGAAATATTTCTGCTTTGTATCGATTTCTGATTGTGCGGTATCTCTCCCATGCGTTTTCGCAGCCAGTCGCCAGGAATTCTTGGTATATTTGCATTTTTTCTCACTTCAATTGTAGTAGGTTATATTAAAACCATTTATTTTCATTTTCTAGGGTTGTTTTTATAATAATCAGGGAATTTGTTATTCGGATTAGTTAATTTTGAACTATGCTTCCAATTTTGTTTCGGTCCTCACTGCTAGTCATTACTTTGCTATTACTCAGCTGATGCATAAACGATTGATTGTTTATTATATTTCAATACCTTCATTTTGTTTGATTTGGTACTTATGTTTCTCCTTTCACTCTATCATTATTGTTTCGTGATCACTAATTTTTAGTTTTGGCCTGCGCATATTCCGAATTTGTGATTATGTAGTCGATCAGAGTTCTCGACTCGTTTGTTATTCTTGTCGGCTCAACAATTAACTTGCAAGAGTTTTCTATTTGCACTGTTGTTTTTAACTCTCCTGTATATATAATGGTCAGTCTGAATCATTAAACCAATCAATATTTATATCCCCAGACTTCTTTAAACACATTGCAGAAGTCTTTTTGATGATTTGTGTGATCGATAGTCTGATGCAATATATAGAACGACCAATCGTTCGGTAAATTTTGTCCTATAAGCCATTGAATTTGTCGCTCGATAACCTCATTCTTAATCAAGAACACATCAAATGACTTATTAACATATATACATAGTGTGTCTCGACTCGCTGTTGCATTCTTCGATATTTTTCGTAACATGTGTTTCGGGAAGAATTATAAAAAGTTTGATATCTTTTTATTTAGAAAATAGTGTTATATTTCTGCTAAGTTACCGGAGAGTCCTTGAATATTACAGTATACGCCTCTAATTTTTCTTTGCTATATCACAAATCTGTTTTGCTCTGTTTGTAGTAATCTATCGTACACGGAGCATTTTATGTCATTTCATTGTACCATGTGCAATTTGAACAATTCAACTCAGTTGATTTACATTCTCTCGTATAGTGATTACTTCCACATCTCGAGCATTTCTTCGCAGTGTGGTGATAACCACAGCAATTGTAACATCGATTCAAAATGAAATGCTCAAACACACGACATTTCTCCCACCCTATGTTTATCTTGCGGTTGTCGAGTACGTTTTTATAATCGCACTAATTTTTTGTGTTTAAACTCTTTTACACATTTTACTTCACCAATTAGATTATTCTGTTTTTTTTAAAGCCAATTCAAGATTCTCTCTTTCCCATTTTTCGTTCATATCCGTATTGAATTTTTTTACTTCGTACTTGTCTCTAGTTGTACTGTATTAGTTTTTTGTTGACTTCGCTCTCAATTTTTTTGCACAGTTCTTATTATATCATTATTTTATATCATTCTTTGTAGTTGAGTTCATTTGTTTACTTTTCGGTTTAAAATTTTTATTTGTTTGAGTTGTTCTTCATAATTCATTTTTGCTCTTTTTTGATTCCGTCATTCTCTTTACACCATTTTCAATATAATTTTTTTTATCTCTTGCGACCATTTGGTTATCATTTCCTATCTTTCTTACACTTTCTGTCTTTTTTTACTCTCAGATTTAAATTACTAATTACACATGCCGCTTGGCTTTTTTTCATTTAGTTGAGTCGATCAGTATATCTCGTTTCAATTGCTTCAGGAAGGTTTTTATTTCGCTCTCATTTTGTTTAAGGAATTGCTCGAACTCAGATTTATACACTTTAAAAAAGGCGCCGTTTTTGTTTACCGTGTCTTGAATTTCTTTAAGTACTAGGTCAACTTTCTGAATGTACTGTATACAGTCATCACAAATCAATTTTATCATCGGACTGGTGTTAAGTATGTTGCAACTGTCTAGCCCACTGCATTTTGCCATAATATGAAACACCTTCCCGCACACGCCTTGACATTGGACTTCAGATTTTCCCGGTATGGCAGCTTTACACCTGGAGAAGTCATTCATCGAGCAACCAGATTTCGCCCGCTTTTCTTTATTTTATTTTTTTAAAGTTTTTATTTTGAGAATTTCTTTGGCTTTTTTCTTTAGAGAAAAAGCAGCTTAGTTAGGATGAGTAAGTTACCATCCCGTAGCAATGATTTTTTCTAATAAGATAAACTAATACAATCAATTGCTTTCTTTACTAGAAAGATATTGATTGATTATAAGCTTGTTTTCCTTAGTAAAAGAGGCAATTATAAATATCGGGCAGTTATTTATTAGTGGTAGGAAGTAAGACATTTTCGTTGGCGGTTCGTTGGTTTTTTTTTCTACTGTCAGGTGGATCAGGGTCAAGGTACTCGATGGGCTTCCCCGAGGGCTTACGTGGCCATGAGGCCGTGGCAGTAGTAAATTGAAAACCTATCGCACTTATTCACACACTCTATTTCGTGGCGCTTAAGGTAAAATAGGCAGATACAGTACCTTACGCTTATACGAAACTCCAAAATGCCTGAACTATTTCCTTTTAACCGAGAATCCGGAGAACTGCTCTTGCTGTGCTGTAAAAGCTAGGCCCTCGTCCTCTACGGGCTGTAGCGCAACTCATATTATTATTATTAGCCAGTTTGCGTATAGTTATAACATATATAACTATCAGAATTCTCACTACCTACCCTAAATTTATATTTCAAATATGTTTCTTATATCCAACTTAGTATGGAATACAGAAGGCTCGTGATGTAAAAACTTGGTCTTTTATCCTCGTTTTTCTTATGAACGTTTTCCTTATAAGGGATATATTTTTCATTGGTATTTTGGCGGAATAGTAAAGAAATAAATCACTACAATAGCCAGCACTCCATTCGTCGCTGAACACACGTCACCTGTCAAATCTACCTTCGTACTGTACCTCCTGGGGCTTGGCAGTCTCTTCCATTTCTCGCACGTCATCAATGTCAGCAGCGAACTCTTTGGATATTCACTGGGGCCCCGACGTGGGAGACTTTTGACCCTGTTTTTCGCACACACCGTTTTCCGCAACCATAGTCCGACACGTAGCCGAAAGATCCTAAAAAATCAAAAGCATCCTTATGCCGGACGAAACGAAAACCCAAAACAAAAAAAAACCCCAGCAACCAATGCCCCAATTGCTGTTTCGGGACTTTCTGTGGCCGCTTGACTGCCATAGTTCTGGCGTGAGAGACCACCTCTCTGGTTCGCTCAACTAGAGGCTATTCTTTCGGCGACACAAAGTTCCAGTATGTCATTGCCAGTCTCTGTCGAAGGGAACTCGAGCAAATTTGGGAGATCCTCCTCAACCCCACGACTGCCAACAAATGCACGAAGATTAAGGAAAGGCTCATCAAAGTGTAAGAATGTAACGAATAGAAGGCCTCGACCTGGGCGACGCATATCCCTCTCAACTTCTTCGTCGCGTCCGCGAACTATCCGGATCTTAAGGCATTCCAGACACGGAATGCGTCTGTCTTCACGGAATGCGTCTGTCTTCACGGAATGCGTCTGTCTTCACATTTCATGTATCACAGGCGACCTGCCGATAAACCACTCTCTATCACCAATGTCGATTGCTGCGTTGGCACCTCCAGGCCTTTGCCTTCCTCCTCGAACTTCGCTCAATGGTTTGTAAAGCCGGTACCACACCCGTAAAGCTGATGTTCGGTATCCATCTACGCCTGCCGGGGAGATTTCTTCCAAGTATCCAAGCATCTGCCATCTGTATCTCGAAGCCTATTTCCATACCAAGGGAATTGGAAACTTCATCACATGTTTACGTTCGAAACTATCGTGTTCCGCGCCCTTTACAGCCCGCTTATTCCCGACCTTATGCAGTTCTCGACCGCCAGCCGAATGTTTTCAGCAGTGTCTTTCTTTTCTGGCACGTCATCGAGGACAACAGCAGCGGAGCAGCGATCTCCTTGGATATTCTCGACATAATTTATAAATTTTAAAATTGAATTTAATAAGTTTTTAGTTTGAAAAAAATCAAATGATCTTTGTTGTATATATTGAATTGCAAAAACTGCAAATTAGAAATGACACTGACCAGAGAGAATGACTGTAATAAATATAAAAACCTTTGGTATCAAGAAAATCTACCATTTACCCATACGGCCACCATTAAGCACGCAAGCAAATCTTAATGAAAAATGATAAACCAATTCGAGTAAAACTACCGATTACCAAAAACAGGAAGACGAAGCAGAAGCAGTAATAAGGAAAAGTCACAGTAAAATATGGAAATTGTGTAGCTGTAGATCTTTGAATGAACAACCTGTGGGAGATAGATTTGCTACATAGGCAGCTTTTTTGACAAGATCGCAAAGCCAAGTATTTTTCTACGTTAGACTTTGCTGAAGGATACCATCAAATTCTGACGCATATATTTTGAAAGGGGCATGGTGGTTTTATTAGCGTTTCTTTTAAACGAGGTTTTGCTATAAGCACGTTTTTTATGAGCGTAATGTATTGTATATGGAGAGAATAGAAAACCAAAAACTGCAGATTAGAAATGACACTGACCAGAGAGAATGACTGTAATAAATATAAAAACCTTTGGTATCAAGAAAATCTACCATTTACCCATACGGCCACCATTAAGCACGCAAGCAAATCTTAATGAAAAATGATAAAAGCAATCAATGATGAATGAAGCAAATCATAATGAAAAATGATACACCAATTCGAGTAAAACCTTACCGATTACAAAAAACAGGAAGGGGAAGTAGAAACGCACGTAAATGACATGCAAGCAGTAATAAGTAAAAGCCACAGTAAAATATGGAAATTGTATAGCTGTGGATCTTTGAATGAACAAACTGTGGGAGATAGATTTGCTATGCCATACATAGGCAGCTTTTTTGACAAGATCGCAAAGCCAAGTATTTTTCTACGTTAGACTTTGCTAAAGGATACCATCAAATTCCGATGCACCACAAAGATGTGGACAACACGACAAACAAGGATTTTACGAACATGTTCGTATGCCTTTTGGACTCTCGCCACTTTCCAGCGGTTAATGACCCATATTTTAAGGCATTATATTAATAAAATCTTCGTATCTCGACAATATTCTGATATTTTGCTTTAAGGGAACACTCTTTGCAGGTATTTTCAAAAACAACCTGAAGCTTTAACCCTTCAGTCGTCGCACGTATTACTATTGTAATCCAACAATGCAAAATTGAGAATTCCTCTTGTATGGCTTTTTTGCATTTATCTTTCATGGTAGTCTTCTGTAACGGAGTAAACTTCGCAAACTCTGACACTTCATGCATGTGGAGTTTTTTATTCCCAGAGAACTACCAGTAGAATTCGATTAAACTGATTTTCATAGCGAATTGTCGTGGACATTGTGGGTCGTGTTTGACTATTTGTGAATTTCGTTCTCAGCTTCAGAGATATAGAATAGACTGACTGATTCGTAGAGAGACGATTCAAAATTGGTAATTAATATATTTTCTATAATTCAGTGCGCATCTTCTTGTTACCAAGAAGTATAACATTTTCTTTATATTAGCTGGGAAATGGTTGTTCGTGAAAGTTGAACACCACTTTAGTGTATATATTTGGTCTGTAGTCCGTGATGATATCATTCAGGAATTAAAAGTTATGATGCACATATAGTAGTTGATGCTGCCATAATCTTTCTTATCTCAAACATACAATTTAACAAATCAAACCATTATCCCCTTTGTTCCCTTACTTCCTTTAACTCATACTTTATGGATTAAGATCACCTCGTTTAGTTTTTTTTTTTATTATATGACGAGAAACCAAGAAAGCTTTAATAACTCTTTTTTTCAGAGATCTGGGTGAACACCTTCGTAATCTCTTGGAAAAATCGAATAATGCAGAAAGGGGGTTGATAAATGGACAGCTAGATTCATTGGAAAGAATCTCAAAAAATATATATGGTACTAAATATAAACGGATATATTCTTCAACGGCTACCGGACTTACAGCTCAGCAGTGCAGTCAAGTTTTATCTTCGGAATTTTTGCAATATATAAATGATTGTGGTAAAAACGAATAAGAAGTTAATTAATTATAAGTGAAATAAAAATGTATAGCCAAAAAAAGTTTCTCAAAAGTAAATTTATAAAACTGTTTAATAAGTCCCAATATTTTTACTCTCCAGGAAATTATAATTTTGCACATATTCCTGTATTATTAGACAAAACCGTACATTATCTAAATGTAGGGCCCAACAAAAAGTTCATTGACATGACTTTTGGGGCTGGGGGACATACACGTGCTTTATTAGAAAAAGCTCATGGAGTTAAAATTTTTGCATTGGACAGAGATCCTCTAGCATATAAATACGCCACATGGCTGTCTGAGGAATACCCAGGCCAAATAATACCAATTTTGGGAAAATTTTCCGACATTCCTAAAATATTGCAATTTTATGGAGTAAAACAGGGATCATTTGACGGAATATTGTTTGATTTCGGATGTTCTTCAATGCAACTAGACAAACCACACCGCGGATTTTCTTATTTGAGAAATGGTTCTCTTGACATGCGAATGAGTATGAACAATGACCAAATTAAGGCCCTTAACATTTTATCTAAAATAGAAGAAGATGATTTAGCGAGAATTGTTCGTATATATGGTGAAGAGTCTTCAGCGAAAAAGATTGCAAAAGTAATTGTTGATTCACGTTCCAGATTTTCCGAAATAAGAAATACTAAACAGCTGGCGGATTTAATTTCATCATGTTATTCTCAAAAGTGTGGATTAGACATATTACAACAGCCTACACATTTAGCCTCTAAGACATTTCAAGCTATTCGAATATTTATAAATAATGAATTAAATGAAATCAACTATAGTATACTCCTTGCCCAAAGATATTTAAAGAAAGGAGGTCGACTAGTTGCAATTACTTTCCACTCCCTCGAAGATGCAATTATTAAGCGACACATAAAAGGGAATATAGTAGAGGGCTTAGCTAACCCGGTTCCTTTAAAATATAGTTCACATGATTTAACATACGATGAACAGATAATAGGTTCACTATCTCGACGAATGTGGAAACAGTTACATAAAAATGTAATAACGTGCAATCAAAATGAAATTTTAAAAAATCCCAGAAGTCGCTCTGCGAAGCTTAGAGCTGCAGAAAAAATATAATACATTTTTATCCATATATAAGAGGTATATTATTATTATCATATCTATATTAATTTAATTTACAAAATTAACAACTCAAGGTAACGCGAGCATATAAAATATATTAATGTAACTGTAACATTTTTGTATAAGAAGAAATGATGGGTCAGAACAAATAAACGGTTATAATAATGCTTAAAAACGTTACTTTTACATAGTCAGCCTTATTGTGAGCTTCGCTCGAACAGCATTCCACGTTTTTCACTTTTCCCCTATCATGAGTTTCGGGCGAAAATTTGTTCCTCTTCGAAAAATGTAACTTTATTGTGAGTTTTTATTTCGCGTGGAATATGGCGTTATTCGCTTGGAAAATTTTCACATGATTTTTGTAGTTGAAAGAGAACAACAAAGTAAAAAAGTAGGTTGTTTGTTTATTTGAAAAAACAAGTGATAAAAATGATTTAATTTCAGGAGCAAAACTCTAAATAACCAACATAGTTATATTTTGTTGAGCAAAATTAACTGGATAATGCTAGGGGACTTGGAAAAGAAAATAGGTACAACGTGGCAGAGTTTGAAAAAAAACGACATTCAAACTTTATTTGGAATCAACAAATAATTTTTATAATTAATGTGACGTTTCTAAATCACCACCACATTTCATACATTTTCTGTGTCAATTGACTAGGACCAGCAAACTTCTGATGGAAATTTGTGGTACTAAATGAATTACATCGAATTTTGACAGTTCGAAAGCGGGAAGGAATTTGCATGCAAATTTTTAAATGTGGTACCTTAAAGCCTTAACTTATTTAGAAAATTAAGTTGTTTTGCCATTCTTCAAAAAAAATATATGAATGGTAAACAATATTTAGTGTTATATTGACAGTTTGTTAACAAATTAATTAAGACAAATAAAAATATTGTTATACTTATTTTGTTTTTTTATATATTTATGTATTTTCATTACGTAATACAATGATAAATACAACTAACAATATGCAATTTAAGAAATGTACTGTTAATACTAAGAATAGCTAGTGGCATTTGTATTTAATTATTAAAAATAGAGTTGAATGCCACATCATAATAACATTTAACAGATATTACATTTGGAAGAAATCAGTAGAAATTTGTACAAAGAAAGAGTAACAGAGATAAATTGTAAGAAAAGTTACAGAATTAAACATTCATTTGAAAAAACTTTTATTCATTGAGGTCAATATCTAGCAGCCAAGCTTTGACTTTACTGAGGAATGAAGTAAGTGTTCTGACTACGCGAATACTAACAGGAAGACAGTTAAATAATTTAACGCATACGACGGAGTAGAAATCTCTAAAGTGGGTGGTACGAAAGGAAGGTATGTGTACGAAGAATTCAGAGTTAGTACGTAGCCTTCGGCGATCCGAGATTGGGCTCTGTAGATACCCACTTCTCATAAAGAACATTTGTAATACCTTGTAGTAACACAGGTGTCTCACGGGCAAAATATTTAGACTCCCAAAAAGTACCATGGAATGAGTGAGACGATTATCACCACAAATCTTTCAAATAGCACATTTGTGTAGTATAAGTAGATGATGGATTTTTGAGCGGTGAGCTCCTCCCCAGCACCCTAAGCCATATTGAAGTCGAGGGTGCTCTTAGAGTGTTATTTGCGCAGAATCTGCGAAGTTGATACAAGCCACGTATAGAGGAACGTAGATACTGCTTCAAGTTCGCAATGTGGTTAGGACCGTCATCTAAAGCGGTTTCATCACCATCAAAGCACTTATGGACAACGACGAGGTTTGGGAGGACCAGCAAACCTCCAACGCGTTTTGCTCCTAGAAAGGGGGGAGCCATGTACCGGAACCGTACATAAATAAAGCGCTACAATAGCCAGCACTCCATTCGTCGCTAAACAATCTTCACTGATACAGCTGTCAAATCTACCTTCGTACTGTACCGGCTGGGGTTTGGCAGTGTCTTTCTTTCAGCGATTTCTTTGGATATTCTCGACGTAATTTATAAAGTTTAAAATTGAATTTAATAAGTTTTTAGTTTGAAAAAAAAACAAATGATTTTTGTTGTACAGTATATATTAAAAGGGGCATGGTGTTTTTATTAGCGTTTCATTTATATCAGCATGTTTATTATGAGCGTAATGTATTGTATATGGAGAGAATTGAAAAACAAAAACTGCAGATTAGAAATGACACTGACCAGAGAGAATGACTGTAATAAATATAAAAACCTTTGGTATCAAGAAAATCTACCATTTATCCATACGGCCACCATTAAGCACGCAAGCAAATCTTAATGAAAAATGATAAAGGCAATCAATGATGAATTTAACAAATCATAATGAAAAATGATACACCAATTCGAGTAAAACCTTACCGATTACCAAAAACAGGAAGAGGAAGTAGAAACGCATGTAAATGACATGCAAGCAGTAATAAGGAAAAGTCACAGTAAAATATGGAAATTGTATAGCTGTGGATCTTTGAATGAACAAACTGTGGGAGATAGATTTGCTATGCCATACATAGGCAGCTTTTTTGACAAGATCGCAAAGCCAAGTATTTTTCTACGTTAGACTTTGCTAAAGGATACCATCAAATTCCGATGCACCACAGAGATGTGGACAACACGACAAACAAGGATTTTACGAACATGTTCGTATGCCTTTTGGACCCTTCAGTCGTCGCACGTATTACTGTTGTAATCCAACAATGCAAAATTGAGAATTCCTCTTGTATGGCTTTTTTGCATTTATCTTTCATGGTAGTCTTCTGTAACGGAGTAAACTTCGCAAACTCTGACACTTCATGCATGTGGATTTTTTTATTCGCAGAGAACTATCAGTAGAATTCGATTAAACTGATTTTCATAGCGAATTGTCGTGGACATTGTGGGTCGTGTTTGACTATTTGTGAATTTCGTTCTCAGCTTCAGAGATATAGAATAGACTGACTGATTCGTAGAGAGACGATTCAAAATTGGTAATTAATATATTTTCTATAATTCAGTGCGCATCTTCTTGTTTATATTTGCTGGGAAATGGTTGTTCGTGAAAGTTGAACACCACTTTAGTGTATATATTTGGTCTGTAGTCCGTGATGATATCATTAAGGAATTAAAAGTTATGATGCACATATAGTAGTTGATGCTGCCATAATCTTTCTTATCTCAAACATACAATTTAACAAATCAAACCATTATCCCCTCTGTTCCCTTACTTCCTTTAACTCACCTCGTTTAGTTTTTTTTTTTATTATATGACGAGAAACCAAGAAAGCTTTAATAACTCTTTTTTCAGAGATCTGGGTGAACACCTTCGTAATCTCTTGGAAAAATCGAATAATGCAGAAAGGGGGTTGATAAATGGACAGCTAGATTCATTGGAAAGAATCTCAAAAAATATATATGGTACTAAATATAAACGGATATATTCTTCAACGGCTACCGGACTTACAGCTCAGCAGTGCAGTCAAGTTTTATCTTCGGAATTTTTGCAATATATAAATTATTGTGGTAAAAACGAATAAGAAGTTAATTAATTATAAGTGAAATAAAAATGTATACCCAAAAAAAGTTTCTCAAAAGTAAATTTATAAAACTGTTTAATAAGTCCCAATATTTTTACTCCAGGAAATTATAATTTTGCACATATTCCTGTATTATTAGACAAAACCGTATATTATGTAAATGTAGGGCCCAACAAAATGTTCATTGACATGACTTTTGGGGCTGGGGGACATACACGTGCTTTATTAGAAAAAGCTCATGGAGTTAAAATTTTTGCATTGGACAGAGATCCTCTAACATATAAATACGCCACATGGCTGTCTGAGGAATACCCAGGCCAAATAATACCAATTTTGGGGAAATTTTCCGACATTCCTAAAATATTGCAATTTTAGGGAGTAAAACAGGGATCATTTGACGGAATATTGTTTGATTTCGGATGTTCTTCAATGCAACTAGACAAACCACATCGCGGATTTTCTTATTTGAGAAATGGTTCTCTTGACAGGCGAATGAGTATGAACAATGACCAAATTAAGGCCCTTAACATTTTATCTAAAATAGAAGAAGATGATTTAGCGAGAATTGTTCGTATATATGGTGAAGAGTCTTCAGCGAAAAAGATTGCAAAAGTAATTGTTGATTCACGTTCTAGATTTTCCGAAATAAGAAATACTAAACAGCTGGCGGATTTAATTTCATCATGTTATTCTCAAAAGTGTGGATTAGACATATTACAACAGCCTACACATTTAGCCTCTAAGACATTTCAAGCTATTCGAATATTTATAAATAATGAATTAAATGAAATCAACTATAGTATACTCCTTGCCCAAAGATATTTAAAGAAAGGAGGTCGACTAGTTGCAATTACTTTCCACTCCCTCGAAGATGCAATTATTAAGCGACACATAAAAGGGAATATAGTAGAGGGCTTAGCTAACCCGGTTCCTTTAAAATATAGTTCACATGATTTAATATACGATGAACAGATAATAGGTTCACTATCTCGACGAATGTGGAAACAATTACATAAAAATGTAATAACGTGCAATCAAAATGAAATTTTAAAAAATCCCAGAAGTCGCTCTGCGAAGCTTATAGCTGCAGAAAAAATATAATACATTTTTATCCATATATAAGATGTATATTATTATTATCATATCTATATTAATTTAATTTACAAAATCACTAAAAGTACCATGGAATGAGTGAGACGAGGATCACCACAAATCTTTCAAATAGCACATTTGTGTAGTATAAGTAGATGATGGATTTTTGAGCGGTGAGCTCCTCCCCAGCACCCTAAGCCATATTGAAGTCGAGGGTGCTCTTAGAGTGTTATTTGCGCAGAATCTGCGAAGTTGATACAAGCCACGTATAGAGGAACGTAGATACTGCTTCAAGTTCGCAATGTGGTTAGGACCATCATCTAAAGCGGTTTCATCACCATCAAAGCACTTATGGACAACGACGAGGTTTGGGAGGACCAGCAAACCTCCAACGCGTTTTGCTCCTAGAAAGGGGGGAGCCATGTACCGGAACCGTACATAAATAAAGCGCTACAATAGCCAGCACTCCATTCGTCGCTAAACAATCTTCACTGATACAGCTGTCAAATCTACCTTCGTACTGTACCGGCTGGGGTTTGGCAGTGTCTTTCTTTCAGCGATTTCTTTGGATATTCTCGACGTAATTTATAAAGTTTAAAATTGAATTTAATAAGTTTTTAGTTTGAAAAAAAAACAAATGATTTTTGTTGTACAGTATATATTAAAAGGGGCATGGTGTTTTTATTAGCGTTTCATTTATATCAGCATGTTTATTATGAGCGTAATGTATTGTATATGGAGAGAATTGAAAAACAAAAACTGCAGATTAGAAATGACACTGACCAGAGAGAATGACTGTAATAAATATAAAAACCTTTGGTATCAAGAAAATCTACCATTTATCCATACGGCCACCATTAAGCACGCAAGCAAATCTTAATGAAAAATGATAAAGGCAATCAATGATGAATTTAACAAATCATAATGAAAAATGATACACCAATTCGAGTAAAACCTTACCGATTACCAAAAACAGGAAGAGGAAGTAGAAACGCATGTAAATGACATGCAAGCAGTAATAAGGAAAAGTCACAGTAAAATATGGAAATTGTATAGCTGTGGATCTTTGAATGAACAAACTGTGGGAGATAGATTTGCTATGCCATACATAGGCAGCTTTTTTGACAAGATCGCAAAGCCAAGTATTTTTCTACGTTAGACTTTGCTAAAGGATACCATCAAATTCCGATGCACCACAGAGATGTGGACAACACGACAAACAAGGATTTTACGAACATGTTCGTATGCCTTTTGGACTCTCGCCACTTTCCAGCGGTTAATGACCCATATGTTAAGGCATTATATTAATAAATAAATATTTTGCTTTAAGGGAACACTGCAGGTATTTTCAAAAACAACCTGAAGCTTTAACCCTTCAGTCGTCGCACGTATTACTATTGTAATCCAACAATGCAAAATTGAGAATTCCTCTTGTATGGCTTTTTTGCATTTATCTTTCATGGTAGTCTTCTGTAACGGAGTAAACTTCGCAAACTCTGACACTTCATGCATGTGGATTTTTTTATTCGCAGAGAACTATCAGTAGAATTCGATTAAACTGATTTTCATAGCGAATTGTCGTGGACATTGTGGGTCGTGTTTGACTATTTGTGAATTTCGTTCTCAGCTTCAGAGATATAGAATAGACTGACTGATTCGTAGAGAGACGATTCAAAATTGGTAATTAATATATTTTCTATAATTCAGTGCGCATCTTCTTGTTTATATTTGCTGGGAAATGGTTGTTCGTGAAAGTTGAACACCACTTTAGTGTATATATTTGGTCTGTAGTCCGTGATGATATCATTAAGGAATTAAAAGTTATGATGCACATATAGTAGTTGATGCTGCCATAATCTTTCTTATCTCAAACATACAATTTAACAAATCAAACTATTATCCCCTCTGTTCCCTTACTTCCTTTAACACACCTCGTTTAGTTTTTTTTTTTATTATATGACGAGAAACCAAGAAAGCTTTAATAACTCTTTTTTCAGAGATCTGGGTGAACACCTTCGTAATCTCTTGGAAAAATCGAATAATGCAGAAAGGGGGTTGATAAATGGACAGCTAGATTCATTGGAAAGAATCTCAAAAAATATATATGGTACTAAATATAAACGGATATATTCTTCAACGGCTACCGGACTTACAGCTCAGCAGTGCAGTCAAGTTTTATCTTCGGAATTTTTGCAATATATAAATTATTGTGGTAAAAACGAATAAGAAGTTAATTAATTATAAGTGAAATAAAAATGTATACCCAAAAAAAGTTTCTCAAAAGTAAATTTATAAAACTGTTTAATAAGTCCCAATATTTTTACTCCAGGAAATTATAATTTTGCACATATTCCTGTATTATTAGACAAAACCGTATATTATGTAAATGTAGGGCCCAACAAAATGTTCATTGACATGACTTTTGGGGCTGGGGGACATACACGTGCTTTATTAGAAAAAGCTCATGGAGTTAAAATTTTTGCATTGGACAGAGATCCTCTAACATATAAATACGCCACATGGCTGTCTGAGGAATACCCAGGCCAAATAATACCAATTTTGGGGAAATTTTCCGACATTCCTAAAATATTGCAATTTTATGGAGTAAAACAGGGATCATTTGACGGAATATTGTTTGATTTCGGATGTTCTTCAATGCAACTAGACAAACCACATCGCGGATTTTCTTATTTGAGAAATGGTTCTCTTGACAGGCGAATGAGTATGAACAATGACCAAATTAAGGCCCTTAACATTTTATCTAAAATAGAAGAAGATGATTTAGCGAGAATTGTTCGTATATATGGTGAAGAGTCTTCAGCGAAAAAGATTGCAAAAGTAATTGTTGATTCACGTTCTAGATTTTCCGAAATAAGAAATACTAAACAGCTGGCGGATTTAATTTCATCATGTTATTCTCAAAAGTGTGGATTAGACATATTACAACAGCCTACACATTTAGCCTCTAAGACATTTCAAGCTATTCGAATATTTATAAATAATGAATTAAATGAAATCAACTATAGTATACTCCTTGCCCAAAGATATTTAAAGAAAGGAGGTCGACTAGTTGCAATTACTTTCCACTCCCTCGAAGATGCAATTATTAAGCGACACATAAAAGGGAATATAGTAGAGGGCTTAGCTAACCCGGTTCCTTTAAAATATAGTTCACATGATTTAATATACGATGAACAGATAATAGGTTCACTATCTCGACGAATGTGGAAACAATTACATAAAAATGTAATAACGTGCAATCAAAATGAAATTTTAAAAAATCCCAGAAGTCGCTCTGCGAAGCTTAGAGCTGCAGAAAAAATATAATACATTTTTATCCATATATAAGAGGTATATTATTATTATCATATCTATATTAATTTAATTTACAAAATCACTAAAAGTACCATGGAATGAGTGAGACGAGGATCACCACAAATCTTTCAAATAGCACATTTGTGTAGTATAAGTAGATGATGGATTTTTGAGCGGTGAGCTCCTCCCCAGCACCCTAAGCCATATTGAAGTCGAGGGTGCTCTTAGAGTGTTATTTGCGCAGAATCTGCGAAGTTGATACAAGCCACGTATAGAGGAACGTAGATACTGCTTCAAGTTCGCAATGTGGTTAGGACCGTCATCTAAAGCGGTTTCATCACCATCAAAGCACTTATGGACAACGACGAGGTTTGGGAGGACCAGCAAACCTCCAACGCGTTTTGCTCCTAGAAAGGGGGGGAGCCATGTACCGGAACCGTACATAAATAAAGCGCTACAATAGCCAGCACTCCATTTGTCGCTAAACAATCTTCACTGATACAGCTGTCAAATCTACCTTCGTACTGTACCGGCTGGGGTTTGGCAGTGTCTTTCTTTCAGCGATTTCTTTGGATATTCTCGACGTAATTTATAAAGTTTAAAATTGAATTTAATAAGTTTTTAGTTTGAAAAAAAAACAAATGATTTTTGTTGTACAGTATATATTAAAAGGGGCATGGTGTTTTTATTAGCGTTTCATTTATATCAGCATGTTTATTATGAGCGTAATGTATTGTATATGGAGAGAATTGAAAAACAAAAACTGCAGATTAGAAATGACACTGACCAGAGAGAATGACTGTAATAAATATAAAAACCTTTGGTATCAAGAAAATCTACCATTTATCCATACGGCCACCATTAAGCACGCAAGCAAATCTTAATGAAAAATGATAAAGGCAATCAATGATGAATTTAACAAATCATAATGAAAAATGATACACCAATTCGAGTAAAACCTTACCGATTACCAAAAACAGGAAGAGGAAGTAGAAACGCATGTAAATGACATGCAAGCAGTAATAAGGAAAAGTCACAGTAAAATATGGAAATTGTATAGCTGTGGATCTTTGAATGAACAAACTGTGGGAGATAGATTTGCTATGCCATACATAGGCAGCTTTTTTGACAAGATCGCAAAGCCAAGTATTTTTCTACGTTAGACTTTGCTAAAGGATACCATCAAATTCCGATGCACCACAGAGATGTGGACAACACGACAAACAAGGATTTTACGAACATGTTCGTATGCCTTTTGGACTCTCGCCACTTTCCAGCGGTTAATGACCCATATGTTAAGGCATTATATTAATAAATAAATATTTTGCTTTAAGGGAACACTGCAGGTATTTTCAAAAACAACCTGAAGCTTTAACCCTTCAGTCGTCGCACGTATTACTATTGTAATCCAACAATGCAAAATTGAGAATTCCTCTTGTATGGCTTTTTTGCATTTATCTTTCATGGTAGTCTTCTGTAACGGAGTAAACTTCGCAAACTCTGACACTTCATGCATGTGGATTTTTTTATTCGCAGAGAACTATCAGTAGAATTCGATTAAACTGATTTTCATAGCGAATTGTCGTGGACATTGTGGGTCGTGTTTGACTATTTGTGAATTTCGTTCTCAGCTTCAGAGATATAGAATAGACTGACTGATTCGTAGAGAGACGATTCAAAATTGGTAATTAATATATTTTCTATAATTCAGTGCGCATCTTCTTGTTTATATTTGCTGGGAAATGGTTGTTCGTGAAAGTTGAACACCACTTTAGTGTATATATTTGGTCTGTAGTCCGTGATGATATCATTAAGGAATTAAAAGTTATGATGCACATATAGTAGTTGATGCTGCCATAATCTTTCTTATCTCAAACATACAATTTAACAAATCAAACTATTATCCCCTCTGTTCCCTTACTTCCTTTAACACACCTCGTTTAGTTTTTTTTTTTATTATATGACGAGAAACCAAGAAAGCTTTAATAACTCTTTTTTCAGAGATCTGGGTGAACACCTTCGTAATCTCTTGGAAAAATCGAATAATGCAGAAAGGGGGTTGATAAATGGACAGCTAGATTCATTGGAAAGAATCTCAAAAAATATATATGGTACTAAATATAAACGGATATATTCTTCAACGGCTACCGGACTTACAGCTCAGCAGTGCAGTCAAGTTTTATCTTCGGAATTTTTGCAATATATAAATTATTGTGGTAAAAACGAATAAGAAGTTAATTAATTATAAGTGAAATAAAAATGTATACCCAAAAAAAGTTTCTCAAAAGTAAATTTATAAAACTGTTTAATAAGTCCCAATATTTTTACTCCAGGAAATTATAATTTTGCACATATTCCTGTATTATTAGACAAAACCGTATATTATGTAAATGTAGGGCCCAACAAAATGTTCATTGACATGACTTTTGGGGCTGGGGGACATACACGTGCTTTATTAGAAAAAGCTCATGGAGTTAAAATTTTTGCATTGGACAGAGATCCTCTAACATATAAATACGCCACATGGCTGTCTGAGGAATACCCAGGCCAAATAATACCAATTTTGGGGAAATTTTCCGACATTCCTAAAATATTGCAATTTTATGGAGTAAAACAGGGATCATTTGACGGAATATTGTTTGATTTCGGATGTTCTTCAATGCAACTAGACAAACCACATCGCGGATTTTCTTATTTGAGAAATGGTTCTCTTGACAGGCGAATGAGTATGAACAATGACCAAATTAAGGCCCTTAACATTTTATCTAAAATAGAAGAAGATGATTTAGCGAGAATTGTTCGTATATATGGTGAAGAGTCTTCAGCGAAAAAGATTGCAAAAGTAATTGTTGATTCACGTTCTAGATTTTCCGAAATAAGAAATACTAAACAGCTGGCGGATTTAATTTCATCATGTTATTCTCAAAAGTGTGGATTAGACATATTACAACAGCCTACACATTTAGCCTCTAAGACATTTCAAGCTATTCGAATATTTATAAATAATGAATTAAATGAAATCAACTATAGTATACTCCTTGCCCAAAGATATTTAAAGAAAGGAGGTCGACTAGTTGCAATTACTTTCCACTCCCTCGAAGATGCAATTATTAAGCGACACATAAAAGGGAATATAGTAGAGGGCTTAGCTAACCCGGTTCCTTTAAAATATAGTTCACATGATTTAATATACGATGAACAGATAATAGGTTCACTATCTCAACGAATGTGGAAACAATTACATAAAAATGTAATAACGTGCAATCAAAATGAAATTTTAAAAAATCCCAGAAGTCGCTCTGCGAAGCTTATAGCTGCAGAAAAAATATAATACATTTTTATCCATATATAAGATGTATATTATTATTATCATATCTATATTAATTTAATTTACAAAATCACTAAAAGTACCATGGAATGAGTGAGACGAGGATCACCACAAATCTTTCAAATAGCACATTTGTGTAGTATAAGTAGATGATGGATTTTTGAGCGGTGAGCTCCTCCCCAGCACCCTAAGCCATATTGAAGTCGAGGGTGCTCTTAGAGTGTTATTTGCGCAGAATCTGCGAAGTTGATACAAGCCACGTATAGAGGAACGTAGATACTGCTTCAAGTTCGCAATGTGGTTAGGACCGTCATCTAAAGCGGTTTCATCACATGGACAACGACGAGGTTTGGGAGGACCAGCAAACCTCCAACGCGTTTTGCTCCTAGAAAGGGGGGAGCCATGTACCGGAACCGTACATAAATAAAGCGCTACAATAGCCAGCACTCCATTCGTCGCTAAACAATCTTCACTGATACAGCTGTCAAATCTACCTTCGTACTGTACCGGCTGGGGTTTGGCAGTGTCTTTCTTTCAGCGATTTCTTTGGATATTCTCGACGTAATTTATAAAGTTTAAAATTGAATTTAATAAGTTTTTAGTTTGAAAAAAAAACAAATGATTTTTGTTGTACAGTATATATTAAAAGGGGCATGGTGTTTTTATTAGCGTTTCATTTATATCAGCATGTTTATTATGAGCGTAATGTATTGTATATGGAGAGAATTGAAAAACAAAAACTGCAGATTAGAAATGACCTGACCAGAGAGAATGACTGTAATAAATATAAAAACCTTTGGTATCAAGAAAATCTACCATTTATCCATACGGCCACCATTAAGCACGCAAGCAAATCTTAATGAAAAATGATAAAGGCAATCAATGATGAATTTAACAAATCATAATGAAAAATGATACACCAATTCGAGTAAAACCTTACCGATTACCAAAAACAGGAAGAGGAAGTAGAAACGCATGTAAATGACATGCAAGCAGTAATAAGGAAAAGTCACAGTAAAATATGGAAATTGTATAGCTGTGGATCTTTGAATGAACAAACTGTGGGAGATAGATTTGCTATGCCATACATAGGCAGCTTTTTTGACAAGATCGCAAAGCCAAGTATTTTTCTACGTTAGACTTTGCTAAAGGATACCATCAAATTCCGATGCACCACAGAGATGTGGACAACACGACAAACAAGGATTTTACGAACATGTTCGTATGCCTTTTGGACTCTCGCCACTTTCCAGCGGTTAATGACCCATATGTTAAGGCATTATATTAATAAATAAATATTTTGCTTTAAGGGAACACTTTGTAGGTATTTTCAAAAACAACCTGAAGCTTTAACCCTTCAGTCGTCGCACGTATTACTATTGTAATCCAACAATGCAAAATTGAGAATTCCTCTTGTATGGCTTTTTTGCATTTATCTTTCATGGTAGTCTTCTGTAACGGAGTAAACTTCGCAAACTCTGACACTTCATGCATGTGGATTTTTTTATTCGCAGAGAACTATCAGTAGAATTCGATTAAACTGATTTTCATAGCGAATTGTCGTGGACATTGTGGGTCGTGTTTGACTATTTGTGAATTTCGTTCTCAGCTTCAGAGATATAGAATAGACTGACTGATTCGTAGAGAGACGATTCAAAATTGGTAATTAATATATTTTCTATAATTCAGTGCGCATCTTCTTGTTTATATTTGCTGGGAAATGGTTGTTCGTGAAAGTTGAACACCACTTTAGTGTATATATTTGGTCTGTAGTCCGTGATGATATCATTAAGGAATTAAAAGTTATGATGCACATATAGTAGTTGATGCTGCCATAATCTTTCTTATCTCAAACATACAATTTAACAAATCAAACCATTATCCCCTCTGTTCCCTTACTTCCTTTAACTCACCTCGTTTAGTTTTTTTTTTTATTATATGACGAGAAACCAAGAAAGCTTTAATAACTCTTTTTTCAGAGATCTGGGTGAACACCTTCGTAATCTCTTGGAAAAATCGAATAATGCAGAAAGGGGGTTGATAAATGGACAGCTAGATTCATTGGAAAGAATCTCAAAAAATATATATGGTACTAAATATGAACGGATATATTCTTCAACGGCTACCGGACTTACAGCTCAGCAGTGCAGTCAAGTTTTATCTTCGGAATTTTTGCAATATATAAATTATTGTGGTAAAAACGAATAAGAAGTTAATTAATTATAAGTGAAATAAAAATGTATACCCAAAAAAAGTTTCTCAAAAGTAAATTTATAAAACTGTTTAATAAGTCTCAATATTTTTACTCCAGGAAATTATAATTTTGCACATATTCCTGTATTATTAGACAAAACCGTATATTATGTAAATGTAGGGCCCAACAAAATGTTCATTGACATGACTTTTGGGGCTGGGGGACATACACGTGCTTTATTAGAAAAAGCTCATGGAGTTAAAATTTTTGCATTGGACAGAGATCCTCTAACATATAAATACGCCACATGGCTGTCTGAGGAATACCCATTTTGGGAAAATTTTCCGACATTCCTAAAATATTGCAATTTTATGGAGTAAAACAGGGATCATTTGACGGAATATTGTTTGATTTCGGATGTTCTTCAATGCAACTAGACAAACCACATCGCGGATTTTCTTATTTGAGAAATGGTTCTCTTGACAGGCGAATGAGTATGAACAATGACCAAATTAAGGCCCTTAACATTTTATCTAAAATAGAAGAAGATGATTTAGCGAGAATTGTTCGTATATATGGTGAAGAGTCTTCAGCGAAAAAGATTGCAAAAGTAATTGTTGATTCACGTTCTAGATTTTCCGAAATAAGAAATACTAAACAGCTGGCGGATTTAATTTCATCATGTTATTCTCAAAAGTGTGGATTAGACATGTTACAACAGCCTACACATTTAGCCTCTAAGACATTTCAAGCTATTCGAATATTTATAAATAATGAATTAAATGAAATCAACTATAGTATACTCCTTGCCCAAAGATATTTAAAGAAAGGAGGTCGACTAGTTGCAATTACTTTCCACTCCCTCGAAGATGCAATTATTAAGCGACACATAAAAGGGAATATAGTAGAGGGCTTAGCTAACCCGGTTCCTTTAAAATATAGTTCACATGATTTAATATACGATGAACAGATAATAGGTTCACTATCTCAACGAATGTGGAAACAATTACATAAAAATGTAATAACGTGCAATCAAAATGAAATTTTAAAAAATCCCAGAAGTCGCTCTGCGAAGCTTATAGCTGCAGAAAAAATATAATACATTTTTATCCATATATAAGATGTATATTATTATTATCATATCTATATTAATTTAATTTACAAAATCACTAAAAGTACCATGGAATGAGTGAGACGAGGATCACCACAAATCTTTCAAATAGCACATTTGTGTAGTATAAGTAGATGATGGATTTTTGAGCGGTGAGCTCCTCCCCAGCACCCTAAGCCATATTGAAGTCGAGGGTGCTCTTAGAGTGTTATTTGCGCAGAATCTGCGAAGTTGATACAAGCCACGTATAGAGGAACGTAGATACTGCTTCAAGTTCGCAATGTGGTTAGGACCATCATCTAAAGCGGTTTCATCACCATCAAAGCACTTATGGACAACGACGAGGTTTGGGAGGACCAGCAAACCTCCAACGCGTTTTGCTCCTAGAAAGGGGGGAGCCATGTACCGGAACCGTACATAAATAAAGCGCTACAATAGCCAGCACTCCATTCGTCGCTAAACAATCTTCACTGATACAGCTGTCAAATCTACCTTCGTACTGTACCGGCTGGGGTTTGGCAGTGTCTTTCTTTCAGCGATTTCTTTGGATATTCTCGACGTAATTTATAAAGTTTAAAATTGAATTTAATAAGTTTTTAGTTTGAAAAAAAAACAAATGATTTTTGTTGTACAGTATATATTAAAAGGGGCATGGTGTTTTTATTAGCGTTTCATTTATATCAGCATGTTTATTATGAGCGTAATGTATTGTATATGGAGAGAATTGAAAAACAAAAACTGCAGATTAGAAATGACACTGACCAGAGAGAATGACTGTAATAAATATAAAAACCTTTGGTATCAAGAAAATCTACCATTTATCCATACGGCCACCATTAAGCACGCAAGCAAATCTTAATGAAAAATGATAAAAGCAATCAATGATGAATGAAGCAAATCATAATGAAAAATGATACACCAATTCGAGTAAAACCTTACCGATTACAAAAAACAGGAAGAGGAAGTAGAAACGCAGGTAAATGACATGCAAGCAGTAATAAGGAAAAGTCACAGTAAAATATGGAAATTGTATAGCTGTGGATCTTTGAATGAACAAACTGTGGGAGATAGATTTGCTATGCCATACATAGGCAGCTTTTTTGACAAGATCGCAAAGCCAAGTATTTTTCTACGTTAGACTTTGCTAAAGGATACCATCAAATTCCGATGCACCACAGAGATGTGGACAACACGACAAACAAGGATTTTACGAACATGTTCGTATGCCTTTTGGACTCTCGCCACTTTCCAGCGGTTAATGACCCATATGTTAAGGCATTATATTAATAAATAAATATTTTGCTTTAAGGGAACACTTTGTAGGTATTTTCAAAAACAACCTGAAGCTTTAACCCTTCAGTCGTCGCACGTATTACTATTGTAATCCAACAATGCAAAATTGAGAATTCCTCTTGTATGGCTTTTTTGCATTTATCTTTCATGGTAGTCTTCTGTAACGGAGTAAACTTCGCAAACTCTGACACTTCATGCATGTGGATTTTTTTATTCGCAGAGAACTATCAGTAGAATTCGATTAAACTGATTTTCATAGCGAATTGTCGTGGACATTGTGGGTCGTGTTTGACTATTTGTGAATTTCGTTCTCAGCTTCAGAGATATAGAATAGACTGACTGATTCGTAGAGAGACGATTCAAAATTGGTAATTAATATATTTTCTATAATTCAGTGCGCATCTTCTTGTTTATATTTGCTGGGAAATGGTTGTTCGTGAAAGTTGAACACCACTTTAGTGTATATATTTGGTCTGTAGTCCGTGATGATATCATTAAGGAATTAAAAGTTATGATGCACATATAGTAGTTGATGCTGCCATAATCTTTCTTATCTCAAACATACAATTTAACAAATCAAACTATTATCCCCTCTGTTCCCTTACTTCCTTTAACTCACCTCGTTTAGTTTTTTTTTTTATTATATGACGAGAAACCAAGAAAGCTTTAATAACTCTTTTTTCAGAGATCTGGGTGAACACCTTCGTAATCTCTTGGAAAAATCGAATAATGCAGAAAGGGGGTTGATAAATGGACAGCTAGATTCATTGGAAAGAATCTCAAAAAATATATATGGTACTAAATATAAACGGATATATTCTTCAACGGCTACCGGACTTACAGCTCAGCAGTGCAGTCAAGTTTTATCTTCGGAATTTTTGCAATATATAAATTATTGTGGTAAAAACGAATAAGAAGTTAATTAATTATAAGTGAAATAAAAATGTATACCCAAAAAAAGTTTCTCAAAAGTAAATTTATAAAACTGTTTAATAAGTCCCAATATTTTTACTCCAGGAAATTATAATTTTGCACATATTCCTGTATTATTAGACAAAACCGTATATTATGTAAATGTAGGGCCCAACAAAATGTTCATTGACATGACTTTTGGGGCTGGGGGACATACACGTGCTTTATTAGAAAAAGCTCATGGAGTTAAAATTTTTGCATTGGACAGAGATCCTCTAACATATAAATACGCCACATGGCTGTCTGAGGAATACCCAGGCCAAATAATACCAATTTTGGGGAAATTTTCCGACATTCCTAAAATATTGCAATTTTATGGAGTAAAACAGGGATCATTTGACGGAATATTGTTTGATTTCGGATGTTCTTCAATGCAACTAGACAAACCACATCGCGGATTTTCTTATTTGAGAAATGGTTCTCTTGACAGGCGAATGAGTATGAACAATGACCAAATTAAGGCCCTTAACATTTTATCTAAAATAGAAGAAGATGATTTAGCGAGAATTGTTCGTATATATGGTGAAGAGTCTTCAGCGAAAAAGATTGCAAAAGTAATTGTTGATTCACGTTCTAGATTTTCCGAAATAAGAAATACTAAACAGCTGGCGGATTTAATTTCATCATGTTATTCTCAAAAGTGTGGATTAGACATGTTACAACAGCCTACACATTTAGCCTCTAAGACATTTCAAGCTATTCGAATATTTATAAATAATGAATTAAATGAAATCAACTATAGTATACTCCTTGCCCAAAGATATTTAAAGAAAGGAGGTCGACTAGTTGCAATTACTTTCCACTCCCTCGAAGATGCAATTATTAAGCGACACATAAAAGGGAATATAGTAGAGGGCTTAGCTAACCCGGTTCCTTTAAAATATAGTTCACATGATTTAATATACGATGAACAGATAATAGGTTCACTATCTCAACGAATGTGGAAACAATTACATAAAAATGTAATAACGTGCAATCAAAATGAAATTTTAAAAAATCCCAGAAGTCGCTCTGCGAAGCTTATAGCTGCAGAAAAAATATAATACATTTTTATCCATATATAAGATGTATATTATTATTATCATATCTATATTAATTTAATTTACAAAATCACTAAAAGTACCATGGAATGAGTGAGACGAGGATCACCACAAATCTTTCAAATAGCACATTTGTGTAGTATAAGTAGATGATGGATTTTTGAGCGGTGAGCTCCTCCCCAGCACCCTAAGCCATATTGAAGTCGAGGGTGCTCTTAGAGTGTTATTTGCGCAGAATCTGCGAAGTTGATACAAGCCACGTATAGAGGAACGTAGATACTGCTTCAAGTTCGCAATGTGGTTAGGACCATCATCTAAAGCGGTTTCATCACCATCAAAGCACTTATGGACAACGACGAGGTTTGGGAGGACCAGCAAACCTCCAACGCGTTTTGCTCCTAGAAAGGGGGGAGCCATGTACCGGAACCGTACATAAATAAAGCGCTACAATAGCCAGCACTCCATTCGTCGCTAAACAATCTTCACTGATACAGCTGTCAAATCTACCTTCGTACTGTACCGGCTGGGGTTTGGCAGTGTCTTTCTTTCAGCGATTTCTTTGGATATTCTCGACGTAATTTATAAAGTTTAAAATTGAATTTAATAAGTTTTTAGTTTGAAAAAAAAACAAATGATTTTTGTTGTACAGTATATATTAAAAGGGGCATGGTGTTTTTATTAGCGTTTCATTTATATCAGCATGTTTATTATGAGCGTAATGTATTGTATATGGAGAGAATTGAAAAACAAAAACTGCAGATTAGAAATGACACTGACCAGAGAGAATGACTGTAATAAATATAAAAACCTTTGGTATCAAGAAAATCTACCATTTATCCATACGGCCACCATTAAGCACGCAAGCAAATCTTAATGAAAAATGATAAAGGCAATCAATGATGAATTTAACAAATCATAATGAAAAATGATACACCAATTCGAGTAAAACCTTACCGATTACCAAAAACAGGAAGAGGAAGTAGAAACGCATGTAAATGACATGCAAGCAGTAATAAGGAAAAGTCACAGTAAAATATGGAAATTGTATAGCTGTGGATCTTTGAATGAACAAACTGTGGGAGATAGATTTGCTATGCCATACATAGGCAGCTTTTTTGACAAGATCGCAAAGCCAAGTATTTTTCTACGTTAGACTTTGCTAAAGGATACCATCAAATTCCGATGCACCACAGAGATGTGGACAACACGACAAACAAGGATTTTACGAACATGTTCGTATGCCTTTTGGACTCTCGCCACTTTCCAGCGGTTAATGACCCATATGTTAAGGCATTATATTAATAAATAAATATTTTGCTTTAAGGGAACACTTTGCAGGTATTTTCAAAAACAACCTGAAGCTTTAACCCTTCAGTCGTCGCACGTATTACTATTGTAATCCAACAATGCAAAATTGAGAATTCCTCTTGTATGGCTTTTTTGCATTTATCTTTCATGGTAGTCTTCTGTAACGGAGTAAACTTCGCAAACTCTGACACTTCATGCATGTGGATTTTTTTATTCGCAGAGAACTATCAGTAGAATTCGATTAAACTGATTTTCATAGCGAATTGTCGTGGACATTGTGGGTCGTGTTTGACTATTTGTGAATTTCGTTCTCAGCTTCAGAGATATAGAATAGACTGACTGATTCGTAGAGAGACGATTCAAAATTGGTAATTAATATATTTTCTATAATTCAGTGCGCATCTTCTTGTTTATATTTGCTGGGAAATGGTTGTTCGTGAAAGTTGAACACCACTTTAGTGTATATATTTGGTCTGTAGTCCGTGATGATATCATTAAGGAATTAAAAGTTATGATGCACATATAGTAGTTGATGCTGCCATAATCTTTCTTATCTCAAACATACAATTTAACAAATCAAACCATTATCCCCTCTGTTCCCTTACTTCCTTTAACTCACCTCGTTTAGTTTTTTTTTTTATTATATGACGAGAAACCAAGAAAGCTTTAATAACTCTTTTTTCAGAGATCTGGGTGAACACCTTCGTAATCTCTTGGAAAAATCGAATAATGCAGAAAGGGGGTTGATAAATGGACAGCTAGATTCATTGGAAAGAATCTCAAAAAATATATATGTTACTAAATATAAACGGATATATTCTTCAACGGCTACCGGACTTACAGCTCAGCAGTGCAGTCAAGTTTTATCTTCGGAATTTTTGCAATATATAAATTATTGTGGTAAAAACGAATAAGAAGTTAATTAATTATAAGTGAAATAAAAATGTATACCCAAAAAAAGTTTCTCAAAAGTAAATTTATAAAACTGTTTAATAAGTCCCAATATTTTTACTCCAGGAAATTATAATTTTGCACATATTCCTGTATTATTAGACAAAACCGTATATTATGTAAATGTAGGGCCCAACAAAATGTTCATTGACATGACTTTTGGGGCTGGGGGACATACACGTGCTTTATTAGAAAAAGCTCATGGAGTTAAAATTTTTGCATTGGACAGAGATCCTCTAACATATAAATACGCCACATGGCTGTCTGAGGAATACCCAGGCCAAATAATACCAATTTTGGGGAAATTTTCCGACATTCCTAAAATATTGCAATTTTAGGGAGTAAAACAGGGATCATTTGACGGAATATTGTTTGATTTCGGATGTTCTTCAATGCAACTAGACAAACCACATCGCGGATTTTCTTATTTGAGAAATGGTTCTCTTGACAGGCGAATGAGTATGAACAATGACCAAATTAAGGCCCTTAACATTTTATCTAAAATAGAAGAAGATGATTTAGCGAGAATTGTTCGTATATATGGTGAAGAGTCTTCAGCGAAAAAGATTGCAAAAGTAATTGTTGATTCACGTTCTAGATTTTCCGAAATAAGAAATACTAAACAGCTGGCGGATTTAATTTCATCATGTTATTCTCAAAAGTGTGGATTAGACATATTACAACAGCCTACACATTTAGCCTCTAAGACATTTCAAGCTATTCGAATATTTATAAATAATGAATTAAATGAAATCAACTATAGTATACTCCTTGCCCAAAGATATTTAAAGAAAGGAGGTCGACTAGTTGCAATTACTTTCCACTCCCTCGAAGATGCAATTATTAAGCGACACATAAAAGGGAATATAGTAGAGGGCTTAGCTAACCCGGTTCCTTTAAAATATAGTTCACATGATTTAATATACGATGAACAGATAATAGGTTCACTATCTCGACGAATGTGGAAACAATTACATAAAAATGTAATAACGTGCAATCAAAATGAAATTTTAAAAAATCCCAGAAGTCGCTCTGCGAAGCTTATAGCTGCAGAAAAAATATAATACATTTTTATCCATATATAAGATGTATATTATTATTATCATATCTATATTAATTTAATTTACAAAATCACTAAAAGTACCATGGAATGAGTGAGACGAGGATCACCACAAATCTTTCAAATAGCACATTTGTGTAGTATAAGTAGATGATGGATTTTTGAGCGGTGAGCTCCTCCCCAGCACCCTAAGCCATATTGAAGTCGAGGGTGCTCTTAGAGTGTTATTTGCGCAGAATCTGCGAAGTTGATACAAGCCACGTATAGAGGAACGTAGATACTGCTTCAAGTTCGCAATGTGGTTAGGACCATCATCTAAAGCGGTTTCATCACCATCAAAGCACTTAGGGACAACGACGAGGTTTGGGAGGACCAGCAAACCTCCACGCGTTTTGCTCCTAGAAAGGGGGGAGCCATGTACCGGAACCGTACATAAATAAAGCGCTACAATAGCCAGCACTCCATTTGTCGCTAAACAATCTTCACTGATACAGCTGTCAAATCTACCTTCGTACTGTACCGGCTGGGGTTTGGCGGTGTCTTTCTTTCAGCGATTTCTTTGGATATTCTCGACGTAATTTATAAAGTTTAAAATTGAATTTAATAAGTTTTTAGTTTGAAAAAAAAACAAATGATTTTTGTTGTACAGTATATATTAAAAGGGGCATGGTGTTTTTATTAGCGTTTCATTTATATCAGCAAGTTTATTATGAGCGTAATGTATTGTATATGGAGAGAATTGAAAAACAAAAACTGCAGATTAGAAATGACACTGACCAGAGAGAATGACTGTAATAAATATAAAAACCTTTGGTATCAAGAAAATCTACCATTTATCCATACGGCCACCATTAAGCACGCAAGCAAATCTTAATGAAAAATGATAAAAGCAATCAATGATGAATGAAGCAAATCATAATGAAAAATGATACACCAATTCGAGTAAAACCTTACCGATTACAAAAAACAGGAAGAGGAAGTAGAAACGCAGGTAAATGACATGCAAGCAGTAATAAGGAAAAGTCACAGTAAAATATGGAAATTGTATAGCTGTGGATCTTTGAATGAACAAACTGTGGGAGATAGATTTGCTATGCCATACATAGGCAGCTTTTTTGACAAGATCGCAAAGCCAAGTATTTTTCTACGTTAGACTTTGCTAAAGGATACCATCAAATTCCGATGCACCACAGAGATGTGGACAACACGACAAACAAGGATTTTACGAACATGTTCGTATGCCTTTTGGACTCTCGCCACTTTCCAGCGGTTAATGACCCATATGTTAAGGCATTATATTAATAAATAAATATTTTGCTTTAAGGGAACACTTTGTAGGTATTTTCAAAAACAACCTGAAGCTTTAACCCTTCAGTCGTCGCACGTATTACTATTGTAATCCAACAATGCAAAATTGAGAATTCCTCTTGTATGGCTTTTTTGCATTTATCTTTCATGGTAGTCTTCTGTAACTGAGTAAACTTCGCAAACTCTGACACTTCATGCATGTGGATTTTTTTATTCGCAGAGAACTATCAGTAGAATTCGATTAAACTGATTTTCATAGCGAATTGTCGTGGACATTGTGGGTCGTGTTTGACTATTTGTGAATTTCGTTCTCAGCTTCAGAGATATAGAATAGACTGACTGATTCGTAGAGAGACGATTCAAAATTGGTAATTAATATATTTTCTATAATTCAGTGCGCATCTTCTTGTTTATATTTGCTGGGAAATGGTTGTTCGTGAAAGTTGAACACCACTTTAGTGTATATATTTGGTCTGTAGTCCGTGATGATATCATTAAGGAATTAAAAGTTATGATGCACATATAGTAGTTGATGCTGCCATAATCTTTCTTATCTCAAACATACAATTTAACAAATCAAACCATTATCCCCTCTGTTCCCTTACTTCCTTTAACTCACCTCGTTTAGTTTTTTTTTTTTATTATATGACGAGAAACCAAGAAAGCTTTAATAACTCTTTTTTCAGAGATCTGGGTGAACACCTTCGTAATCTCTTGGAAAAATCGAATAATGCAGAGAGGGGGTTGATAAATGGACAGCTAGATTCATTGGAAAGAATCTCAAAAAATATATATGTTACTAAATATAAACGGATATATTCTTCAACGGCTACCGGACTTACAGCTCAGCAGTGCAGTCAAGTTTTATCTTCGGAATTTTTGCAATATATAAATTATTGTGGTAAAAACGAATAAGAAGTTAATTAATTATAAGTGAAATAAAAATGTATACCCAAAAAAAGTTTCTCAAAAGTAAATTTATAAAACTGTTTAATAAGTCCCAATATTTTTACTCCAGGAAATTATAATTTTGCACATATTCCTGTATTATTAGACAAAACCGTATATTATGTAAATGTAGGGCCCAACAAAATGTTCATTGACATGACTTTTGGGGCTGGGGGACATACACGTGCTTTATTAGAAAAAGCTCATGGAGTTAAAATTTTTGCATTGGACAGAGATCCTCTAACATATAAATACGCCACATGGCTGTCTGAGGAATACCCAGGCCAAATAATACCAATTTTGGGGAAATTTTCCGACATTCCTAAAATATTGCAATTTTAGGGAGTAAAACAGGGATCATTTGACGGAATATTGTTTGATTTCGGATGTTCTTCAATGCAACTAGACAAACCACATCGCGGATTTTCTTATTTGAGAAATGGTTCTCTTGACAGGCGAATGAGTATGAACAATGACCAAATTAAGGCCCTTAACATTTTATCTAAAATAGAAGAAGATGATTTAGCGAGAATTGTTCGTATATATGGTGAAGAGTCTTCAGCGAAAAAGATTGCAAAAGTAATTGTTGATTCACGTTCTAGATTTTCCGAAATAAGAAATACTAAACAGCTGGCGGATTTAATTTCATCATGTTATTCTCAAAAGTGTGGATTAGACATATTACAACAGCCTACACATTTAGCCTCTAAGACATTTCAAGCTATTCGAATATTTATAAATAATGAATTAAATGAAATCAACTATAGTATACTCCTTGCCCAAAGATATTTAAAGAAAGGAGGTCGACTAGTTGCAATTACTTTCCACTCCCTCGAAGATGCAATTATTAAGCGACACATAAAAGGGAATATAGTAGAGGGCTTAGCTAACCCGGTTCCTTTAAAATATAGTTCACATGATTTAATATACGATGAACAGATAATAGGTTCACTATCTCGACGAATGTGGAAACAATTACATAAAAATGTAATAACGTGCAATCAAAATGAAATTTTAAAAAATCCCAGAAGTCGCTCTGCGAAGCTTATAGCTGCAGAAAAAATATAATACATTTTTATCCATATATAAGATGTATATTATTATTATCACATCTATATTAATTTAATTTACAAAATCACTAAAAGTACCATGGAATGAGTGAGACGAGGATCACCACAAATTATTCAAATAGCACATTTGTGTAGTATAAGTAGATGATGGATTTTTGAGCGGTGAGCTCCTCCCCAGCACCCTAAGCCATATTGAAGTCGAGGGTGCTCTTAGAGTGTTATTTGCGCAGAATCTGCGAAGTTGATACAAGCCACGTATAGAGGAACGTAGATACTGCTTCAAGTTCGCAATGTTAGGTTAGGACCGTCATCTAAAGCGGTTTCATCACATGGACAACGACGAGGTTTGGGAGGACCAGCAAACCTCCAACGCGTTTTGCTCCTAGAAAGGGGGGAGCCATGTACCGGAACCGTACATAAATAAAGCGCTACAATAGCCAGCACTCCATTCGTCGCTAAACAATCTTCACTGATACAGCTGTCAAATCTACCTTCGTACTGTACCGGCTGGGGTTTGGCAGTGTCTTTCTTTCAGCGATTTCTTTGGATATTCTCGACGTAATTTTAAAATTAATTTTAAAGTTTAAAATTGAATTTAATAAGTTTTTAGTTTGAAAAAAAAACAAATGATTTTTGTTGTACAGTATATATTAAAAGGGGCATGGTGTTTTTATTAGCGTTTCATTTATATCAGCATGTTTATTATGAGCGTAATGTATTGTATATGGAGAGAATTGAAAAACAAAAACTGCAGATTAGAAATGACACTGACCAGAGAGAATGACTGTAATAAATATAAAAACCTTTGGTATCAAGAAAATCTACCATTTATCCATACGGCCACCATTAAGCACGCAAGCAAATCTTAATGAAAAATGATAAAGGCAATCAATGATGAATTTAACAAATCATAATGAAAAATGATACACCAATTCGAGTAAAACCTTACCGATTACCAAAAACAGGAAGAGGAAGTAGAAACGCATGTAAATGACATGCAAGCAGTAATAAGGAAAAGTCACAGTAAAATATGGAAATTGTATAGCTGTGGATCTTTGAATGAACAAACTGTGGGAGATAGATTTGCTATGCCATACATAGGCAGCTTTTTTGACAAGATCGCAAAGCCAAGTATTTTTCTACGTTAGACTTTGCTAAAGGATACCATCAAATTCCGATGCACCACAGAGATGTGGACAACACGACAAACAAGGATTTTACGAACATGTTCGTATGCCTTTTGGACTCTCGCCACTTTCCAGCGGTTAATGACCCATATGTTAAGGCATTATATTAATAAATAAATATTTTGCTTTAAGGGAACACTTTGTAGGTATTTTCAAAAACAACCTGAAGCTTTAACCCTTCAGTCGTCGCACGTATTACTATTGTAATCCAACAATGCAAAATTGAGAATTCCTCTTGTATGGCTTTTTTGCATTTATCTTTCATGGTAGTCTTCTGTAACGGAGTAAACTTCGCAAACTCTGACACTTCATGCATGTGGATTTTTTTATTCGCAGAGTATCAGTAGAATTCGATTAAACTGATTTTCATAGCGAATTGTCGTGGACATTGTGGGTCGTGTTTGACTATTTGTGAATTTCGTTCTCAGCTTCAGAGATATAGAATAGACTGACTGATTCGTAGAGAGACGATTCAAAATTGGTAATTAATATATTTTCTATAATTCAGTGCGCATCTTCTTGTTTATATTTGCTGGGAAATGGTTGTTCGTGAAAGTTGAACACCACTTTAGTGTATATATTTGGTCTGTAGTCCGTGATGATATCATTAAGGAATTAAAAGTTATGATGCACATATAGTAGTTGATGCTGCCATAATCTTTCTTATCTCAAACATACAATTTAACAAATCAAACCATTATCCCCTCTGTTCCCTTACTTCCTTTAACTCACCTCGTTTAGTTTTTTTTTTTATTATATGACGAGAAACCAAGAAAGCTTTAATAACTCTTTTTTCAGAGATCTGGGTGAACACCTTCGTAATCTCTTGGAAAAATCGAATAATGCAGAAAGGGGGTTGATAAATGGACAGCTAGATTCATTGGAAAGAATCTCAAAAAATATATATGGTACTAAATATAAACGGATATATTCTTCAACGGCTACCGGACTTACAGCTCAGCAGTGCAGTCAAGTTTTATCTTCGGAATTTTTGCAATATATAAATTATTGTGGTAAAAACGAATAAGAAGTTAATTAATTATAAGTGAAATAAAAATGTATACCCAAAAAAAGTTTCTCAAAAGTAAATTTATAAAACTGTTTAATAAGTCCCAATATTTTTACTCCAGGAAATTATAATTTTGCACATATTCCTGTATTATTAGACAAAACCGTATATTATGTAAATGTAGGGCCCAACAAAATGTTCATTGACATGACTTTTGGGGCTGGGGGACATACACGTGCTTTATTAGAAAAAGCTCATGGAGTTAAAATTTTTGCATTGGACAGAGATCCTCTAACATATAAATACGCCACATGGCTGTCTGAGGAATACCCAGGCCAAATAATACCAATTTTGGGGAAATTTTCCGACATTCCTAAAATATTGCAATTTTATGGAGTAAAACAGGGATCATTTGACGGAATATTGTTTGATTTCGGATGTTCTTCAATGCAACTAGACAAACCACATCGCGGATTTTCTTATTTGAGAAATGGTTCTCTTGACAGGCGAATGAGTATGAACAATGACCAAATTAAGGCCCTTAACATTTTATCTAAAATAGAAGAAGATGATTTAGCGAGAATTGTTCGTATATATGGTGAAGAGTCTTCAGCGAAAAAGATTGCAAAAGTAATTGTTGATTCACGTTCTAGATTTTCCGAAATAAGAAATACTAAACAGCTGGCGGATTTAATTTCATCATGTTATTCTCAAAAGTGTGGATTAGACATATTACAACAGCCTACACATTTAGCCTCTAAGACATTTCAAGCTATTCGAATATTTATAAATAATGAATTAAATGAAATCAACTATAGTATACTCCTTGCCCAAAGATATTTAAAGAAAGGAGGTCGACTAGTTGCAATTACTTTCCACTCCCTCGAAGATGCAATTATTAAGCGACACATAAAAGGGAATATAGTAGAGGGCTTAGCTAACCCGGTTCCTTTAAAATATAGTTCACATGATTTAATATACGATGAACAGATAATAGGTTCACTATCTCGACGAATGTGGAAACAATTACATAAAAATGTAATAACGTGCAATCAAAATGAAATTTTAAAAAATCCCAGAAGTCGCTCTGCGAAGCTTATAGCTGCAGAAAAAATATAATACATTTTTATCCATATATAAGATGTATATTATTATTATCATATCTATATTAATTTAATTTACAAAATCACTAAAAGTACCATGGAATGAGTGAGACGAGGATCACCACAAATCTTTCAAATAGCACATTTGTGTAGTATAAGTAGATGATGGATTTTTGAGCGGTGAGCTCCTCCCCAGCACCCTAAGCCATATTGAAGTCGAGGGTGCTCTTAGAGTGTTATTTGCGCAGAATCTGCGAAGTTGATACAAGCCACGTATAGAGGAACGTAGATACTGCTTCAAGTTCGCAATGTGGTTAGGACCATCATCTAAAGCGGTTTCATCACCATCAAAGCACTTATGGACAACGACGAGGTTTGGGAGGACCAGCAAACCTCCAACGCGTTTTGCTCCTAGAAAGGGGGGAGCCATGTACCGGAACCGTACATAAATAAAGCGCTACAATAGCCAGCACTCCATTTGTCGCTAAACAATCTTCACTGATACAGCTGTCAAATCTACCTTCGTACTGTACCGGCTGGGGTTTGGCAGTGTCTTTCTTTCAGCGATTTCTTTGGATATTCTCGACGTAATTTATAAAGTTTAAAATTGAATTTAATAAGTTTTTAGTTTGAAAAAAAAACAAATGATTTTTGTTGTACAGTATATATTAAAAGGGGCATGGTGTTTTTATTAGCGTTTCATTTATATCAGCAAGTTTATTATGAGCGTAATGTATTGTATATGGAGAGAATTGAAAAACAAAAACTGCAGATTAGAAATGACACTGACCAGAGAGAATGAACCTTTGGTATCAAGAAAATCTACCATTTATCCATACGGCCACCATTAAGCACGCAAGCAAATCTTAATGAAAAATGATAAAAGCAATCAATGATGAATGAAGCAAATCATAATGAAAAATGATACACCAATTCGAGTAAAACCTTACCGATTACAAAAAACAGGAAGAGGAAGTAGAAACGCAGGTAAATGACATGCAAGCAGTAATAAGGAAAAGTCACAGTAAAATATGGAAATTGTATAGCTGTGGATCTTTGAATGAACAAACTGTGGGAGATAGATTTGCTATGCCATACATAGGCAGCTTTTTTGACAAGATCGCAAAGCCAAGTATTTTTCTACGTTAGACTTTGCTAAAGGATACCATCAAATTCCGATGCACCACAGAGATGTGGACAACACGACAAACAAGGATTTTACGAACATGTTCGTATGCCTTTTGGACTCTCGCCACTTTCCAGCGGTTAATGACCCATATTTTAAGGCATTATATTAATAAAATCTTCGTATCTCGACAATATTCTGATATTTTGCTTTAAGGGAACACTTTGCAGGTATTTTCAAAAACAACCTGAAGCTTTAACCCAAAATTGAGAGTTCCTCTTGTATGGCTTTTTTGCATTTATCTTTCATGGTAGTCTTCTGTAACGGAGTAAACTTCGCAAACTCTGACACTTCATGCATGTGGATTTTTTTATTCGCAGAGAACTATCAGTAGAATTCGATTAAACTGATTTTCATAGCGAATTGTCGTGGACATTGTGGGTCGTGTTTGACTATTTGTGAATTTCGTTCTCAGCTTCAGAGATATAGAATAGACTGACTGATTCGTAAAGAGACGATTCAAAATTGGTAATTAATATATTTTCTATAATTCAGTGCGCATCTTCTTGTTTATATTTGCTGGGAAATGGTTGTTCGTGAAAGTTGAACACCACTTTAGTGTATATATTTGGTCTGTAGTCCGTGATGATATCATTAAGGAATTAAAAGTTATGATGCACATATAGTAGTTGATGCTGCCATAATCTTTCTTATCTCAAACATACAATTTAACAAATCAAACCATTATCCCCTCTGTTCCCTTACTTCCTTTAACTCACCTCGTTTAGTTTTTTTTTTATTATATGACGAGAAACCAAGAAAGCTTTAATAACTCTTTTTTCAGAGATCTGGGTGAACACCTTCGTAATCTCTTGGAAAAATCGAATAATGCAGAAAGGGGGTTGATAAATGGACAGCTAGATTCATTGGAAAGAATCTCAAAAAATATATATGGTACTAAATATAAACGGATATATTCTTCAACGGCTACCGGACTTACAGCTCAGCAGTGCAGTCAAGTTTTATCTTCGGAATTTTTGCAATATATAAATTATTGTGGTAAAAACGAATAAGAAGTTAATTAATTATAAGTGAAATAAAAATGTATACCCAAAAAAAGTTTCTCAAAAGTAAATTTATAAAACTGTTTAATAAGTCCCAATATTTTTACTCCAGGAAATTATAATTTTGCACATATTCCTGTATTATTAGACAAAACCGTATATTATGTAAATGTAGGGCCCAACAAAATGTTCATTGATATGACTTTTGGGGCTGGGGGACATACACGTGCTTTATTAGAAAAAGCTCATGGAGTTAAAATTGTTGCATTGGACAGAGATCCTCTAACATATAAGTACGCCACATGGCTGTCTGAGGAATACCCAGGCCAAATAATACCAATTTTGGGGAAATTTTCCGACATTCCTAAAATATTGCAATTTTATGGAGTAAAACAGGGATCATTTGACGGAACATTGTTTGATTTCGGATGTTCTTCAATGCAACTAGACAAACCACATCGCGGATTTTCTTATTTGAGAAATGGTTCTCTTGACAGGCGAATGAGTATGAACAATGACCAAATTAAGGCCCTTAACATTTTATCTAAAATAGAAGAAGATGATTTAGCGAGAATTGTTCGTATATATGGTGAAGAGTCTTCAGCGAAAAAGATTGCAAAAGTAATTGTTGATTCACGTTCTAGATTTTCCGAAATAAGAAATACTAAACAGCTGGCGGATTTAATTTCATCATGTTATTCTCAAAAGTGTGGATTAGACATATTACAACAGCCTACACATTTAGCCTCTAAGACATTTCAAGCTATTCGAATATTTATAAATAATGAATTAAATGAAATCAACTATAGTATACTCCTTGCCCAAAGATATTTAAAGAAAGGAGGTCGACTAGTTGCAATTACTTTCCACTCCCTCGAAGATGCAATTATTAAGCGACACATAAAAGGGAATATAGTAGAGGGCTTAGCTAACCCGGTTCCTTTAAAATATAGTTCACATGATTTAATATACGATGAACAGATAATAGGTTCACTATCTCGACGAATGTGGAAACAATTACATAAAAATGTAATAACGTGCAATCAAAATGAAATTTTAAAAAATCCCAGAAGTCGCTCTGCGAAGCTTAGAGCTGCAGAAAAAATATAATACATTTTTATCCATATATAAGAGGTATATTATTATTATCATATCTATATTAATTTAATTTACAAAATCACTAAAAGTACCATGGAATGAGTGAGACGAGGATCACCACAAATCTTTCAAATAGCACATTTGTGTAGTATAAGTAGATGATGGATTTTTGAGCGGTGAGCTCCTCCCCAGCACCCTAAGCCATATTGAAGTCGAGGGTGCTCTTAGAGTGTTATTTGCGCAGAATCTGCGAAGTTGATACAAGCCACGTATAGAGGAACGTAGATACTGCTTCAAGTTCGCAATGTGGTTAGGACCGTCATCTAAAGCGGTTTCATCACCATCAAAGCACTTATGGACAACGACGAGGTTTGGGAGGACCAGCAAACCTCCAACGCGTTTTGCTCCTAGAAAGGGGGGGAGCCATGTACCGGAACCGTACATAAATAAAGCGCTACAATAGCCACCACTCCATTTGTCGCTAAACAATCTTCACTGATACAGCTGTCAAATCTACCTTCGTACTGTACCGGCTGGGGTTTGGCAGTGTCTTTCTTTCAGCGATTTCTTTGGATATTCTCGACGTAATTTATAAAGTTTAAAATTGAATTTAATAAGTTTTTAGTTTGAAAAAAAACAAATGATTTTTGTTGTACAGTATATATTAAAAGGGGCATGGTGTTTTTATTAGCGTTTCATTTATATCAGCATGTTTATTATGAGCGTAATGTATTGTATATGGAGAGAATTGAAAAACAAAAACTGCAGATTAGAAATGACACTGACCAGAGAGAATGACTGTAATAAATATAAAAACCTTTGGTATCAAGAAAATCTACCATTTATCCATACGGCCACCATTAAGCACGCAAGCAAATCTTAATGAAAAATGATAAAAGCAATCAATGATGAATTTAACAAATCATAATGAAAAATGATACACCAATTCGAGTAAAACCTTACCGATTACCAAAAACAGGAAGACGAAGTAGAAACGCAGGTAAATGACATGCAAGCAGTAATAAGGAAAAGTCACAGTAAAATATGGAAATTGTATAGCTGTGGATCTTTGAATGACCAAACTGTGGGAGATAGATTTGCTATGCCATACATAGGCAGCTTTTTTGACAAGATCGCAAAGCCAAGTATTTTTCTACGTTAGACTTTGCTAAAGGATACCATCAAATTCCGATGCACCACAGAGATGTGGACAACACGACAAACAAGGATTTTACGAACATGTTCGTATGCCTTTTGGACTCTCGCCACTTTCCAGCGGTTAATGACCCATATTTTAAGGCATTATATTAATAAAATCTTCGTATCTCGACAATATTCTGATATTTTGCTTTAAGGGAACACTTTGCAGGTATTTTCAAAAACAACCTGAAGCTTTAACCCTTCAGTCGTCGCACGTATTACTATTGTAATCCAAAAATGCAAAATTGAGAATTCCTCTTGTATGGCTTTTTTGCATTTATCTTTCATGGTAGTCTTCTGTAACGGAGTAAACTTCGCAAACTCTGACACTTCATGCATGTGGGTTTTTTTATTCGCAGAGAACTATCAGTAGAATTCGATTAAACTGATTTTCATAGCGAATTGTCGTGGACATTGTGGGTCGTGTTTGACTATTTGTGAATTTCGTTCTCAGCTTCAGAGATATAGAATAGACTGACTGATTCGTAGAGAGACGATTCAAAATTGGTAATTAATATATTTTCTATAATTCAGTGCGCATCTTCTTGTTACCAAGAAGTATAACATTTTCTTTGTATTTGCTGGGAAATGGTTGTTCGTGAAAGTTGAACACCACTTTAGTGTATATATTTGGTCTATAGTCCGTGATGATGTCATTAAGGAATTAAAAGTTATGATGCACATATAGTAGTTGATGCTGCCATAATCTTTCTTATCTCAAACATACAATTTAACAAATCAAACCATTATCCCCTCTGTTCCCTTACTTCTTTTAACTCTTACTTTATGGATTAAGATCACCTCGTTTATTTATTTTTTTATTATATGACGAGAAACCAAGAAAGCTTTAATAACTCTTTTTTTTAGAGATCTGTGTGAACACCTTCGTAATCTCTTGGAAAAATCGAATAATGCAGAAAGGGGGTTTATAAATGGACAGCTAGATTCATTGGAAAGAATCTCAAAAAATATATATGGTACTAAATATAAACGGATATATTCTTCAACGGCTACCGGACTTACAGCTCAGCAGTGCAGTCAAGTTTTATCTTCGGAATTTTTGCAATATATAAATGATTGTGGTAAAAACGAATAAGAAGTTAATTAATTATAAGTGAAATAAAAATGTATACCCAAAAAAAGTTTCTCAAAAGTAAATTTATAAAACTGTTTAATAAGTCCCAATATTTTTACTCCACGAAATTATAATTTTGCACATATTCCTGTATTATTAGACAAAACCGTATATTATCTAAATGTAGGGCCCAACAAAAAGTTCATTGACATGACTTTTGGGGCTGGGGGACATACACGTGCTTTATTAGAAAAAGCTCATGGAGTTAAAAATTTTGCATTGGACAGAGATCCTCTAGCATATAAATACGCCACATGGCTGTCCCAGGCCAAATAATACCAATTTTGGGGAAATTTTCCGACATTCCTAAATTATTGCAATTTTATGGAGTAAAACAGGGATCATTTGACGGAATATTGTTTGATTTCGGATGTTCTTCAATGCAACTAGACAAACCACATCGCGGATTTTCTTATTTGAGAAATGGTTCTCTTGACAGGCGAATGAGTATTAACAATGACCAAATTAAGGCCCTTAACATTTTATCTAAAATAGAAGATGATTTAGCGAGAATTGTTCGTATATATCGTGAAGAGTCTTCAGCGAAAAAGATTGCAAAAGTAATTGTTGATTCACGTTCTAGATTTTCCGAAATAAGAGATACTAAACAGCAGGCGGATTTAATTTCATCATGTTATTCTCAAAAGTGTGGATTAGACATATTACAACAGCCTACACATTTAGCCTCTAAGACATTTCAAGCTATTCGAATATTTATAAATAATAAATTAAATGAAATCAACTATAGTATACTCCTTGCCCAAAGATATTTAAAGAAAGGAGGTCGACTAGTTGCAATTACTTTCCACTCCCTCGATGATGCAATTATTAAGCGACACATAAAAGGAAATATAGTAGAGGGCTTAGCTAACCCGGTTCCTTTAAAATATAGTTCACATGATTTAACATACGATGAACAGATAATAGGTTCACTATCTCGACGAATGTGGAAACAATTACATAAAAATGTAATAACATGCAATCAAAATGAAATTTTAAAAAATCCCAGAAGTCGCTCTGCGAAGCTTGGAGCTGCAGAAAAAATATAATGCATTTTTATCCATATATAAGAGGTATATTATTATTATCATATCTTTATTAATTTAATTTACAAAATTAACAACTCAAGGTAACGCGAGCTGCCAGAACTGTTGGCTAGTATACATATAAAATATATTATTGTAACTGTAACATTTTTGTATAAGAAGAAATGATGGGTCAGAACAAATAAACGGTTATAATAATGCTTAAAAACGTTACTTTTACATAGTCAGCCTTATTGTGAGCTTCGCTCGAACAGCATTCCACGTTTTTCACTTTTCCCCTATCATGAGTTTCGGGCGAAAATTTGTTCCTCTTCGAAAAATGTAACTTTATTGTGAGTTTTTATTTCGCGTGGAATATGGCGTTATTCGCTTGGAAAATTTTCACATGATTTTTGTAGGCGAAAGAGAACAACAAAGTAAAAAAAGTAGGTTGTTTGTTTATTTGAAAGCAAACAAGTGATAAAAATGATTTAATTTCAGGAGCAAAACTCTAAATAACCAACATAGTTATATTTTGTTGAGCAAAATTAACTGGATAATGCTAGGGGACTTGGAAAAGAAAATAGATACAACTTGGCAGAGTCTGGAAAAAAACGACATTCAAACTTTATTTGGAATCAAAAAATAATTTTTATAATTAATGTGACGTTTCTAAATCACCACCACATTTCAAAATTTCTGTGTCAATTGACTAGGACCAGCAAACTTCTGATGGAAATTTGTGGTACTAAATGAATTACATCGAATTTTGACAGTTCGAAAGCGGGAAGGAATTTGCATGCAAATTTTTAAATGTGGTACCTTAAAGCCTTAAATTATTTAGAAAATTAAGTTGTTTTGCCATTCTTCAAAAAAAAAAATATATGAATGGTAAACAATTTAGTGTTATATTGACAGTTTGTTAACAAATTAATTAAGACAAATAAAAATATAGATGTACATATTCTGTTTTTTTATATATTTATGTATTTTCATTACGTAATACAATGATAAATACAACTAACAATATGCAATTTAAGAAATGTACTGTTAATACTAAGAATAGCTAGTGGCATTTGTATTTAATTATTAAAAATAGAATGAATGCCACATCACAATAAAATTTAACAGATATTACATTTGGAAGAAATCAGTAGAAATTTGTACAAAGAAAGAGTAACAGAGATAAATTGTAAGAAAAGTTACAGAATTAAACATTCATTTGGAAAAACTTTTATTCATTGAGGTCAAAATCTAGCAGCCAAGCTTTAACTTTAATGAGGAATGAAGTAAGTGTTCTGACTACGAGAATAATAACAGCAAGACAGTTAAATAATTTACCGGAGTAGAAATCTCTCCAGTGAGTGGTACGAAAGGAAGGTATGTGTACGAAGAATTCAGAGTTAGTACGTAGCCTTCGGCGATCCGAGATTGGGCTCTGTACATACCCACTTCTCATAAAGAAAATTTGTAATACCTTGTAGTAATACAGGTGTCTCACGGGCAAAATATTTAGACTCCTAAAAAAGTACCATGGAATGAGTGAGACGAGGATCACCACAAATCTTTCAAATAGCACATTTGTGTAGTATAAGTAGATGATGGATTTTTGAGCGGTGAGCTCCTCCCCAGCACCCTAAGCCATATTGAAGTCGAGGGTGCTCTTAGAGTGTTATTTGCGCAGAATCTGCGAAGTTGATACAAGCCGCGTATAGAGGAACGTAGATACTGCTTCAAGTTCGCAATGTGGTTAGGACCGTCATCTAAAGCGGTTTCATCACCATCAAAGCACTTATGGACAACGACGAGGTTTGGGAGGACCAGCAAACCTCCAACGCGTTTTGCTCCTAGAAAGGGGCCATGTAGCGGAACCGTACATAAATAAAGCGCTACAATAGCCAGCACTCCATTCGTCGCTAAACAATCTTCACTGATACAGCTGTCAAATCTACCTTCGTACTGTACCGGCTGGGGTTTGGCAGTGTCTTTCTTTCAGCGATTTCTTTGGAAATTCTCGACGTAATTTATAAGGTTTAAAATTGAATTTAATAAGTTTTTAGTTTGAAAAAAAAACAAATGATTTTTGTTGTACAGTATATATTAAAAGGGGCATTGTGTATATGGAGAGAATTGAAAAGCAAAAACTGCAGATTAGAAATGACACTGACCAGAGAGAATGACTGTAATAAATATAAAAACTTTTGGTATCAAGAAAATCTACCATTTACCCATACGGCCACCATTAAGCACGCAAGCAAATCTTAATGAAAAATGATAAAAGCAATCAATGATGAATGAAGCAAATCATAATGAAAAATGATACACCAATTCGAGTAAAACCTTACCGATTACAAAAAACAGGAAGAGGAAGTAGAAACGCAGGTAAATGACATGCAAGCAGTAATAAGTAAAAGTCACAGTAAAATATGGAAATTGTATAGCTGTGGATCTTTGAATGAACAAACTGTGGGAGATAGATTTGCTATGCCATACATAGGCAGCTTTTTTGACAAGATCGCAAAGCCAAGTATTTCTCTACGTTAGACTTTGCTCAAGGATACCATCAAATTCCGATGCACCACAGAGATGTGCACAACACGACAAACAAGGATTTTACGAACATGTTCGTATGCCTTTTGGACTCTCGCCACTTTCCAGCGGTTAATGACCCATATTTTAAGGCATTATATTAATAAAATCTTCGTATCTCGACAATATTCTGATATTTTGCTTTAAGGGAACACTCTTTGCAGGTATTTTCAAAAACAACCTGAAGCTTTAACCCTTCAGTCGTCGCACGTATTACTATTGTAATCCAACAATGCAAAATTGAGAATTCCTCTTGTATGGCTTTTTTGCATTTATCTTTCATGGTAGTCTTCTGGAACGGAGTAAACTTCGCAAACTCTGACACTTCATGCATGGGGAGTTTTTTATTCGCAGAGAACTACCAGTAGAATTCGATTAAACTGATTTTCATAGCGAATTGTCGTGGACATTGTGGGTCGTGTTTGACTATTTGTGAATTTCGTTCTCAGCTTCAGAGATATAGAATAGACTGACTGATTCGTAGAGAGACGATTCAAAATTGGTAATTAATATACTTTCTATAATTCAGTGCGCATCTTCTTGTTACCAAGAAGTATAACATTTTCTTTATATTAGCTGGGAAATGGTTGTTCGTGAAAGTTGAACACCACTTTAGTGTATATAGGTCTATAGTCCGTGATGATGTCATTCAGGAATTAAAAGTTATGATGCACATATAGTAGTTGATGCTGCCATAATCTTTCTTATCTCAAACATACAATTTAACAAATCAAACCATTATCTCCCCCTCTGTTCCCTTACTTCCTTTAACTCATACTTTATGGATTAAGATCACGTCGTTTAGTTTTTTTTTTATTATGGGACGAGAAACCAAGAGAGCTTTAATAACTCTTTTTTTCAGAGATCTGGGTGAACACCTTCGTAATCTCTTGGAAAAATCGAATAATGCAGAAAGGAGGTTGATAAATGGACAGCTAGATTCATTGGAAAGAATCTCAAAAAATATATATGGTAATAAATATAAACGGATATATTCCTCAACGGCTACCGGACTTACAGCTCAGCAGTGCAGTCAAGTTTTATCTTCGGAATTTTTGCAATATATAAATGATTGTGGTAAAAACGAATAAGAAGTTAATTAATTATAAGTGAAATAAAAATGTATTCCCAAAAAAAGTTTCTCAAAAGTAAATTTATAAAACTGTTTAATAAGTCCCAATCTTTTTACTATCCAGGAAATTATAATTTTGCACATATTCCTGTATTATTAGACAAAACCGTTCAATATCTAAATGTAGGGCCCAACAAAAAGTTCATTGACATGACTTTTGGGGCTGGGGGACATACACGCGCTTTATTAGAAAAAGCTCATGGAGTTAAAATTTTTGCATTGGACAGAGATCCTCTAGCATATAAATACGCCACATGGCTGTCTGAGGAATACCCAGGCCAAATAATACCAATTTTGGGGAAATTTTCCGACATTCCTAAAATATTGCAATTTTATGGAGTAAAACAGGGATCATCTGACGTTCTAGATTTTCCGAAATAAGAAATACTAAACAGCTGGCGGATTTAATTTCATCATGTTATTCTCAAAAGTGAGGATTAGACATATTACAACAGCCTACACATTTAGCCTCTAAGACATTTCAAGCTATTCGAATATTTATAAATAATGAATTAAATGAAATCAACTATAGTATACTCCTTGCCCAAAGATATTTAAAGAAAGGAGGTCGACTAGTTGCAATTACTTTCCACTCCCTCGAAGATGCAATTATTAAGCGACACATAAAAGGGAATATAGTAGAGGGCTTAGCTAACCCGGTTCCTTTAAAATATAGTTCACATGATTTAACATACGATGAACAGATAATAGGTTCACTATCTCGACGAATGTGGATACAATTACATAAAAATGTAATAACGTGCAATCAAAATGAAATTTTAAAAAATCTTAGAAGTCGCTCTGCGAAGCTTAGAGCTGCAAAAAAAATATAATACATTTTTATCCATATATAAAGGTATATTATTATTATCATATCTTTATTAATTTAATTTGCAAAATTAACAACTCAAGGTAACGCGAGCTGCCAGAACTGTTGGCTAGTATACATATAAAATATATTATTGTAACTGTAACATCTTTGTATAAGAAGAAATGATGGGTCAGAACAAATAAACGGTTATAATAATGCTTAAAAACGTTACTTTTACATAGTCAGCCTTATTGTGAGCTTCGCTCGAACAGCATTCCACGTTTTTTACTTTTCCCCTATCATGAGTTTCGGGCGAAAATTTGTTCCTCTTCGAAAAATGTAACTTTGTTGTGAGTTTTTATTTCGCGTGGAATATGGCGTTATTCGCTTTTAAAATTTTCACATGATTTTTGTAGGCGAAAGAGAACAACAAAGTAAAAAAAGTAGGTTGTTTGTTTATTTGAAAGCAAACAAGTGATAAAAATGATTTAATTTCAGGAGCAAAACTCTAAATAACCAACATAGTTATATTTTGTTGAGCAAAATTAACTGGATAATGCTAGGGGACTTGGAAAAGAAAATAGATACAACGTGGCAGAGTTTGGAAAAAAACGACATTCAAACTTTATTTGGAATCAAAAAATATTTTTTATAATTAATGTGACGTTTCTAAATCACCACCACATTTCAAAATTTCTGTGTCAATTGACTAGGACCAGCAAACTTCTGATGGAAATTTGTGGTACTAAATGAATTACATCGAATTTTGACAGTTCGAAAGCGGGAAGGAATTTGCATGCAAATTTTTAAATGTGGTACCTTAAAGCCTTAAATTATTTAGAAAATTAAGTTGTTTTGCCATTCTTCAAAAAAAAATATATGAATGGTAAACAATTTAGTGTTATATTGACAGTTTGTTAACAAATTAATTAAGACAAATAAAAATATAGATGTACATATTCTGTTTTTTTTATATATTTATGTATTTTCATTACGTAATACAGTGATAAATACAACTAACAATATGCAATTTAAGAAATGTACTGTTAATACTAAGAATAGCTAGTGGCATTTGTATTTAATTATTAAAAATAGAATGAATGCCACATCACAATAAAATTTAACAGATATTACATTTGGAAGAAATCAGTAGAAATTTGTACAAAGAAAGAGTAACAGAGATAAATTGTAAGAAAAGTTACAGAATTAAACATTCATTTGGAAAAACTTTTATTCATTGAGGTCAAAATCTAGCAGCCAAGCTTTGACTTTAATGAGGAATGAAGTAAGTGTTCTGACTACGAGAATACTAACAGGAAGACAGTTAAATAATTTACCGGAGTAGAAATCTCTCCAGTGAGTGGTACGAAAGGAAGTTATGTGTACGAAGAATTCAGAGTTAGTACGTAGCCTTCGGCGATCCGAGATTGGGCTCTGTAGATACCCACTTCTCATAAAGAAAATTTGTAATACCTTGTAGTAATACAGGTGTCTCACGGGCAAAATATTTAGACTCCTAAAAAGTACCATGGAATGAGTGAGACGAGGATCACCACAAATCTTTCAAATAGCACATTTGTGTAGTATAAGTAGATGATGGATTTTTGAGCGGTGAGCTCCTCCCCAGCACCCTAAGCCATATTGAAGTCGAGGGTCCTCTTAGAGTGTTATTCGCGCAGAATCTGCGAAGTTGATACAAGCCACGTATAGAGGAACGTAGATACTGCTTCAAGTTCGCAATGTGGTTAGGACCGTCATCTAAAGCGGTTTCATCACCATCAAAGCACTTATGGACAACGACGAGGTTTGGGAGGACCAGCAAACCTCCAACGCGTTTTGCTCCTAGAAAGGGGCCATGTAGCGGAACCGTACATAAATAAAGCGCTACAATAGCCAGCACTCCATTCGTTGCTAAACAATCTTCACTGATACAGCTGTCAAATCTACCTTCGTACTGTACCGGCTGGGGTTTGGCAGTGTCTTTCTTTCAGCGATTTCTTTGGATATTCTCGACGTAATTTATAAGGTTTAAAATTGAATTTAATAAGTTTTTAGTTTGAAAAAAAAACAAATGATTTTTGTTGTACAGTATATATTAAAAGGGGCATTGTGTTTTTATTAGCGTTTCATTTATACGAGTTTTTCCTATCAGCATGTTTATTATGAGCGTAATGTATTGTATATGGAGAGAATTGAAAAGCAAAAACTGCAGATTAGAAATGACACTGGCCAGAGAGAATGACTGTAATAAATATAAAAACCTTTGGTATCAAGAAAATCTACCATTTACCCATACGGCCACCATTAAGCACGCGAGCAAATCTTAATGAAAAATGATAAAAGCAATCAATGATGAATGAAGCAAATCATAATGAAAAATGATACACCAATTCGAGTAAAACCTTACCGATTACAAAAAACAGGAAGAGGAAGTAGAAACGCAGGTAAATGACATGCAAGCAGTAATAAGGAAAAGTCACAGTAAAATATGGAAATTGTATAGCTGTGGATCTTTGAATGAACAAACTGTGGGAGATAGATTTGCTATGCCATACATAGGCAGCTTTTTTGACAAGATCGCAAAGCCAAGTATTTTTCTACGTTAGACTTTGCTAAAGGATACCATCAAATTCCGATGCACCACAGAGATGTGGACAACACGGCAAACAAGGATTTTACGAACATGTTCGTATGCCTTTTGGACTCTCGCCACTTTCCAGCGGTTAATGACCCATATTTTAAGGCATTATATTAATAAAATCTTCGTATCTCGACAATATTCTGATATTTTGCTTTAAGGGAACACTTTGCAGGTATTTTCAAAAACAACCTGAAGCTTTAACCCTTCAGTCGTCGCACGTATTACTATTGTAATCCAACAATGCAAAATTGAGAATTCCTCTTGTATGGCTTTTTTGCATTTATCTTTCATGGTAGTCTTCTGGAACGGAGTAAACTTCGCAAACTCTGACACTTCATGCATGTGGAGTTCTTTATTCGCAGAGAACTACCAGTAGAATTCGATTAAACTGATTTTCATAGCGAATTGTCGTGGACATTGTGGGTCGTGTTTGACTATTTGTGAATTTCGTTCTCAGCTTCAGAGATATAGAATAGACTGACTGATTCGTAGAGAGACGATTCAAAATTGGTAATTAATATATTTTCTATAATTCAGTGCGCATCTTCTTGTTACCAAGAAGTATAACATTTTCTTTATATTAGCTGGGAAATGGTTGTTCGTGAAAGTTGAACACCACTTTAGTGTATATAGGTCTATAGTCCGTGATGATGTCATTCAGGAATTAAAAGTTATGATGCACATATAGTAGTTGATGCTGCCATAATCTTTCTTATCACAAACATACAATTTAACAAATCAAACCATTATCTCCCCCTCTGTTCCCTTACTTCCTTTAACTCATACTTTATGGATTAAGATCACCTCGTTTAGTTTTTTTTTCTTATTATGGGACGAGAAACCAAGAGAGCTTTAATAACTCTTTTTTTCAGAGATCTGGGTGAACACCTTCGTAATCTCTTGGAAAAATCGAATAATGCAGAAAGGGGGTTGATAAATGGACAGCTAGATTCATTGGAAAGAATCTCAAAAAATATATATGGTACTAAATATAAACGGATATATTCCTCAACGGCTACCGGACTTACAGCTCAGCAGTGCAGTCAAGTTTTATCTTCGGAATTTTTGCAATATATAAATTATTGTGGTAAAAACGAATAAGAAGTTAATTAATTATAAGTGAAATAAAAATGTATACCCAAAAAAAGTTTCTCAAAAGTAAATTTATAAAACTGTTTAATAAGTCCCAATCTTTTTACTCTCCAGGAAATTATAATTTTGCACATATTCCTGTATTATTAGACAAAACCGTTCAATATCTAAATGTATGGCCCAACAAAAAGTTCATTGACATGACTTTTGGGGCTGGGGGACATACACGCGCTTTATTAGAAAAAGCTCATGGAGTTAAAATTTTTGCATTGGACAGAGATCCTCTAGCATACATGGCTGTCTGAGGAATACCCAGTCCAAATAATACCAATTTTGGGGAAATTTTCCGACATTCCTAAAATATTGCAATTTTATGGAGTAAAACGGGGATCATCTGACGGAATATTGTTTGATTTCGGATGTTCTTCAATGCAACTAGACAAACCACATCGCGGATTTTCTTATTTGAGAAATGGTTCTCTAAACATAAGAATGAGTATGAACAATGACCAAATTAAGGCCCTTAACATTTTATCTAAAATAGAAGAAGATGATTTAGCGAGAATTGTTCGTATATATGGTGAAGAGTCTTCAGCGAAAAAGATTGCAAAAGTAATTGTTGATTCACGTTCTAGATTTTCCGAAATAAGAAATACTAAACAGCTGGCGGATTTAATTTCATCATGTTATTCTCAAAAGTGTGGATTAGACATATTACAACAGCCTACACATTTAGCCTCTAAGACATTTCAAGCTATTCGAATATTTATAAATAATGAATTAAATGAAATCAACTATAGTATACTCCTTGCCCAAAGATATTTAAAGAAAGGAGGTCGACTAGTTGCAATTACTTTCCACTCCCTCGAAGATGCAATTATTAAGCGACACATAAAAGGGAATATAGTAGAGGGCTTAGCTAACCCGGTTCCTTTAAAATATAGTTCACATGATTTAACATACGATGAACAGATAATAGGTTCACTATCTCGACGAATGTGGATACAATTACATAAAAATGTAATAACGTGCAATCAAAATGAAATTTTTAAAAATTTTAGAAGTCGCTCTGCGAAGCTTAGAGCTGCAAAAAAAATATAATACATTTTTATCCATATATAAAGGTAAATTATTTTTATCATATCTTTATTAATTTAATTTGCAAAATTAACAACTCAAGGTAACGCGAGCTGCCAGAACTGTTGGCTAGTATACATATAAAATATATTATTGTAACTGTAACATCTTTGTATAAGAAGAAATGATGGGTCAGAACAAATAAACGGTTATAATAATGCTTAAAAACGTTACTTTTACATAGTCAGCCTTATTGTGAGCTTCGCTCGAACAGCATTCCACGTTTTTTACTTTTCCCCTATCATGAGTTTCGGGCGAAAATTTGTTCCTCTTCGAAAAATGTAACTTTATTGTGAGTTTTTATTTCGCGTGGAATATGGCGTTATTCGCTTGGAAAATTTTCACATGATTTTTGTAGGCGAAAGAGAACAACAAAGTAAAAAAAGTAGGTTGTTTGTTTATTTGAAAGCAAACAAGTGATAAAAATGATTTAATTTCAATCAAATCAAACCATTATCTCCCCCTCTGTTCCCTTACTTCCTTTAACTCATACTTTATGGATTAAGATCACCTCGTTTAGTTTTTTTTTTTTATTATGGGACGAGAAACCAAGAGAGCTTTAATAACTCTTTTTTTCAGAGATCTGGGTGAACACCTTCGTAATCTCTTGGAAAAATCGAATAATGCAGCAAGGGGGTTGATAAATGGACAGCTAGATTCATTGGAAAGAATCTCAAAAAATATATATGGTACTAAATATAAACGGATATATTCCTCAACGGCTACCGGACTTACAGCTCAGCAGTGCAGTCAAGTTTTATCTTCGCAATTTTTGCAATATATAAATGATTGCGGTAAAAACGAATAAGAAGTTAATTAATTATAAGTGAAATAAAAATGTATACCCAAAAAAAGTTTCTCAAAAGTAAATTTATAAAACTGTTTAATAAGTCCCAATCTTTTTACTCTCCAGGAAATTATAATTTTGCACATATTCCTGTATTATTAGACAAAACCGTTCAATATCTAAATGTATGGCCCAACAAAAAGTTCATTGACATGACTTTTGGGGCTGGGGGACATACACGCGCTTTATTAGAAAAAGCTCATGGAGTTAAAATTTTTGCATTGGACAGAGATCCTCTAGCATACATGGCTGTCTGAGGAATACCCAGGCCAAATAATACAAATTTTGGGGAAATTTTCCGACATTCCTAAAATATTGCAATTTTATGGAGTAAAACAGGGATCATCTGACGGAATATTGTTTGATTTCGGATGTTCTTCAATGCAACTAGACAAACCACATCGCGGATTTTCTTATTTGAGAAATGGTTCTCTAAACATAAGAATGAGTATGAACAATGACCAAATTAAGGCCCTTAACATTTTATCTAAAATAGAAGAAGATGATTTAGCGAGAATTGTTCGTATATATCGTGAAGAGTCTTCAGCGAAAAAGATTGCAAAAGTAATTGTTGATTCACGTTCTAGATTTTCCGAAATAAGAAATACTAAACAGCTGGCGGATTTAATTTCATCATGTTATTCTCAAAAGTGTGGATTAGACATATTACAACAGCCTACACATTTAGCCTCTAAGACATTTCAAGCTATTCGAATATTTATAAATAATGAATTAAATGAAATCAACTATAGTATACTCCTTGCCCAAAGATATTTAAAGAAAGGAGGTCGACTAGTTGCAATTACTTTCCACTCCCTCGAAGATGCAATTATTAAGCGACACATAAAAGGGAATATAGTAGAGGGCTTAGCTAACCCGGTTCCTTTAAAATATAGTTCACATGATTTAACATACGATGAACAGATAATAGGTTCACTATCTCGACGAATGTGGATACAATTACATAAAAATGTAATAACGTGCAATCAAAATGAAATTTTAAAAAATCTTAGAAGTCGCTCTGCGAAGCTTAGAGCTGCAAAAAAAATATAATACATTTTTATCCATATATAAAGGTAAATTATTATTATCATATCTTTATTAATTTAATTTGCAAAATTAACAACTCAAGGTAACGCGAGCTGCCAGAACTGTTGGCTAGTATACATATAAAATATATTATTGTAACAGTAACATCTTTGTATAAGAAGAAATGATGGGTCAGAACAAATAAACGGTTATAATAATGCTTAAAAACGTTACTTTTACATAGTCAGCCTTATTGTGAGCTTCGCTCGAACAGCATTCCACGTTTATTACTTTTCCCCTATCATGAGTTTCGGGCGAAAATTTGTTCCTCTTCGAAAAATGTAACTTTATTGTGAGTTTTTATTTCGCGTGGAATATGGCGTTATTCGCTTTTAAAATTTTCACATGATTTTTGTAGGCGAAAGAGAACAACAAAGTAAAAAAAGTAGGTTGTTTGTTTATTTGAAAGCAAACAAGTGATAAAAATGATTTAATTTCAGGAGCAAAACTCTAAATAACCAACATAGTTATATTTTGTTGAGCAAAATTAACTGGATAATGCTAGGGGACTTGGAAAAGAAAATAGATACAACGTGGCAGAGTTTGGAAAAAAACGACATTCGGAAAACGACAGCAAACTTCTGATGGAAATTTGTGGTACTACATGAATTACATCGAATTTTGACAGTTCGAAAGCGGGAAGGAATTTGCATGCAAATTTTTAAATGTGGTGCCTTAAAGCCTTAAATTATTTAGAAAATTAAGTTGTTTTGCCATTCTTCAAAAAAAAATATATGAATGGTAAACAATATTTAGTGTTATATTGACAGTTTGTTAACAAATTAATTAAGACAAATAAAAATATAGATGTACTTATTCTGTTTTTTTATATATTTATGTATTTTCATTACGTAATACAATGATAAATACAACTAACAATATGCAATTTAAGAAATGTACTGTTAATAGCTAGAAGAATAGCTAGTGGCATTTGCATTTAATAAATAGAGTTGAAAGCCACATCATAATAAAATCTAACAGATATTACATTTGGAAGAAATCAGTAGAAATTTGTAGAAAGAAAGAGTAACAGAGATAAATTGTAAGAAAAGTTACAGAATTAAACATTCATTTGAAAAAACTTTTATTCATTGAGGTCAAAATCTAGCAGCCAAGCTTTGACTTTACTGAGGAATGAAGTAAGTGTTCTGACTACGCGAATACTAACAGGAAGACAGTTAAATAATTTAACGCATACGATGGAGTAGAAATCTCTAAAGTGGGTGGTACGAAAGGAAGGTATGAGTACGAAGAATTCAGAGTTAGTACGTAACCTTCGGCGATCCGAGATTGGGCTCTGTAGATACCCACTTCTCATAAAGAAAATTTGTAATACCTTGTAGTAATACAGGTGTCTCACGGGCAAAATATTTAGACTCCTAAAAAGTACCATGGAATGAGTGAGACGAGGTACACCACAAATCTTTCAAATAGCACATTTGTGTAGTATAAGATGATGGATTTTTGAGCGGTGAGCTCCTCCCCAGCACCCTAAGCCATATTGAAGTCGAGGGTGCTCTTAGAGTTTTATTTGCGCAGAATCTGCGAAGTTGATACAAGCCACGTATAGACGAACGTAGATACTGCTTCAAGTTCGCAATGTGGTTAGGACCGTCATCTAAAGCGGTTTCATCACCATCAAAGCACTTATGGACAACGACGAGGTTTGGGAGGACCAGCAAACCTCCAACGCGTTTTGCTCCTAGAAAGGGGGGGAGCCATGTAGCGCAACCGTACATAAATAAAGCGCTACAATAACCAGCACTCCATTCGTCGCTAAACAATCTTCACTGGTACAGCTGTCAAATCTACCTTCGTACTGTACCGGCTGGGGTTTGGCAGTGTCTTTCTTTCAGCGATTTGTTTGGATATTCTCGACGTAATTTATAAAGTTTAAAATTGAATTTAATAAGTTTTTAGTTTGAAAAAAAAACAAATGATTTTTGTTGTACAGTATATATTAAAAGGGGAATTGTGTTTTTATTAGCGTTTCATTTATACGAGTTTTTCCTATCAGCATGTTTATTATGAGCGTAATGTATTGTATATGGAGAGAATTGAAAAGCAAAAACTGCAGATTAGAAATGACACTGACCAGAGAGAATGACTGTAATAAACATAAAAACCTTTGGTATCAAGAAAATCTACCATTTACCCATACGGCCACCATTAAGCACGCAAGCAAATCTTAATGAAAAATGATAAAAGCAATCAATGATGAATGAAAAAAATCATAATGAAAAATGATACACCAATTCGAGTAAAACCTTACCGATTACCAAAAACAGGAAGAGGAAGTAGAAACGCAGGTAAATGACATGGGAGCAGTAATAAGGAAATATATGGAAATTGTTTAGCTGTAGATCTTTGAATGAACAAACTGTGGGAGATAGATTTGCTATGCCATACATAGGCAGCTTTTTTGACAAGATCGCAAAGCCAAGTATTTTTCTACGTTAGACTTTGCTAAAGGGTACCATCAAATTCTGATGCAACATAGAGATGTGGACAAAACGACAAGCAAGGATTTTACGAACATGTTCGTATACCTTTTGGACTTAAAAATGCTCTAGCCTCTTTCCAGCGGTTAATGACCCATATTTTAAGGCATTATATTAATAAAATTTTCGTATCTCGACAATATTCTGATATTTTGCTTTAAGGGAACACTCTTTGCAGATATTTTCAAAAACAACCTGAAGCTTTAACCCTTCAGTCGTCGCACGTATTACTATTGTAATCCAACAATGCAAAATTGAGAATTCCTCTTGTATGGCTTTTTTGCATTTATCTTTCATGGTAGTCTTCTGGAACGGAGTAAACTTCGCAAACTCTGACACTTCATGCATGGGGAGTTTTTTATTCGCAGAGAACTACCAGTAGAATTCGATTAAACTGATTTTCATAGCGAATTGTCGTGGACATTGTGGGTCGTGTTTGACTATTTGTGAATTTCGTTCTCAGCTTCAGAGATATAGAATAGACTGACTGATTCGTAGAGAGACGATTCAAAATTGGTAATTAATATATTTTCTATAATTCAGTGCGCATCTTCTTGTTACCAAGAAGTATAACATTTTCTTTATATTAGCTGGGAAATGGTTGTTCGTAAAAGTTGAACACCACTTTAGTGTATATATGTCTATAGTCCGTGATGATGTCATTCAGGAATTAAAAGTTATGATGCACATATAGTAGTTGATGCTGCCATAATCTTTCTTATCTCAAACATACAATTTAACAAATCAAACCATTATCTCCCCCTCTGTTCCCTTACTTCCTTTAACTCATACTTTATGGATTAAGATCACCTCGTTTAGTTTTTTTTTTTTATTATGGGACGAGAAACCAAGAAAGCTTTAATAACTCTTTTTTTCAGAGATCTGGGTGAACACCTTCATAATCTCTTGGAAAAATCGAATAATGCAGAAAGGGGGTTGATAAATGGACAGCTAGATTCATTGGAAAGAATCTCAAAAAATATATATGTCACTAAATATAAACAGATATATTCTTCAACGGCTACCGGGCTTACAGCTCAGCAGCGCAGACAAGTTTTATCTTCGGAATTTTTGAAATATATAAACGATTGTGGTAAAAACGAATAAGAAGTTAATTAATTATATGTGAAATAAAAATGTATACCCAAAAAAAGTTTCTCAAAAGTAAATTTATAAAACTGTTTAATAAGTCCCAATATTTTTACTCTTCAGAAAATTATAATTTTGCACATATTCCTGTATTATTAGACAAAACCGTACATTATCTAAATGTAGGGCCCAACAAAAAGTTCATTGAAATGACTTTTGGGGCCGGGGGACATACACATGCATATAGACTCCACGTAGCTGTTTAAGGAATACCCAGGCCAAATATTACCAATTTTCGGGAAATTTCCCGACCTTCCTAAAATATTGCAATTTTATGGAGTAAAACAGGGATCATTTGACGGAATATTGTTTGATTTCGGATGTTCTTCAATGCAATATCTAAATGTATGGCCCAACAAAAAGTTCATTGACATGACTTTTGGGGCTGGGGGACATACACGCGCTTTATTAGAAAAAGCTCATGGAGTTAAAATTTTTGCATTGGACAGAGATCCTCTAGCATACATGGCTGTCTGAGGAATACCCAGGCCAAATAATACAAATTTTGGGGAAATTTTCCGACATTCCTAAAATATTGCAATTTTATGGAGTAAAACAGGGATCATCTGACGGAATATTGTTTGATTTCGGATGTTCTTCAATGCAACTAGACAAACCACATCGCGGATTTTCTTATTTGAGAAATGGTTCTCTAAACATAAGAATGAGTATGAACAATGACCAAATTAAGGCCCTTAACATTTTATCTAAAATAGAAGAAGATGATTTAGCGAGAATTGTTCGTATATATCGTGAAGAGTCTTCAGCGAAAAAGATTGCAAAAGTAATTGTTGATTCACGTTCTAGATTTTCCGAAATAAGAAATACTAAACAGCTGGCGGATTTAATTTCATCATGTTATTCTCAAAAGTGTGGATTAGACATATTACAACAGCCTACACATTTAGCCTCTAAGACATTTCAAGCTATTCGAATATTTATAAATAATGAATTAAATGAAATCAACTATAGTATACTCCTTGCCCAAAGATATTTAAAGAAAGGAGGTCGACTAGTTGCAATTACTTTCCACTCCCTCGAAGATGCAATTATTAAGCGACACATAAAAGGGAATATAGTAGAGGGCTTAGCTAACCCGGTTCCTTTAAAATATAGTTCACATGATTTAACATACGATGAACAGATAATAGGTTCACTATCTCGACGAATGTGGATACAATTACATAAAAATGTAATAACGTGCAATCAAAATGAAATTTTAAAAAATCTTAGAAGTCGCTCTGCGAAGCTTAGAGCTGCAAAAAAAATATAATACATTTTTATCCATATATAAAGGTAAATTATTATTATCATATCTTTATTAATTTAATTTGCAAAATTAACAACTCAAGGTAACGCGAGCTGCCAGAACTGTTGGCTAGTATACATATAAAATATATTATTGTAACAGTAACATCTTTGTATAAGAAGAAATGATGGGTCAGAACAAATAAACGGTTATAATAATGCTTAAAAACGTTACTTTTACATAGTCAGCCTTATTGTGAGCTTCGCTCGAACAGCATTCCACGTTTTTTACTTTTCCCCTATCATGAGTTTCGGGCGAAAATTTGTTCCTCTTCGAAAAATGTAACTTTATTGTGAGTTTTTATTTCGCGTGGAATATGGCGTTATTCGCTTTTAAAATTTTCACATGATTTTTGTAGGCGAAAGAGAACAACAAAGTAAAAAAAGTAGGTTGTTTGTTTATTTGAAAGCAAACAAGTGATAAACATGATTTAATTTCAGGAGCAAAACTCTAAATAACCAACATAGTTATATTTTGTTGAGCAAAATTAACTGGATAATGCTAGGGGACTTGGAAAAGAAAATAGATACAACGTGGCAGAGTTTGGAAAAAAACGACATTCGGAAAACGACAGCAAACTTCTGATGGAAATTTGTGGTACTACATGAATTACATCGAATTTTGACAGTTCGAAAGCGGGAAGGAATTTGCATGCAAATTTTTAAATGTGGTGCCTTAAAGCCTTAAATTATTTAGAAAATTAAGTTGTTTTGCCATTCTTCAAAAAAAAATATATGAATGGTAAACAATATTTAGTGTTATATTGACAGTTTGTTAACAAATTAATTAAGACAAATAAAAATATAGATGTACTTATTCTGTTTTTTTATATATTTATGTATTTTCATTACGTAATACAATGATAAATACAACTAACAATATGCAATTTAAGAAATGTACTGTTAATAGCTAGAAGAATAGCTAGTGGCATTTGCATTTAATAAATAGAGTTGAAAGCCACATCATAATAAAATCTAACAGATATTACATTTGGAAGAAATCAGTAGAAATTTGTAGAAAGATAGAGTAACAGAGATAAATTGTAAGAAAAGTTACAGAATTAAACATTCATTTGAAAAAACTTTTATTCATTGAGGTCAAAATCTAGCAGCCAAGCTTTGACTTTACTGAGGAATGAAGTAAGTGTTCTGACTACGCGAATACTAACAGGAAGACAGTTAAATAATTTAACGCATACGATGGAGTAGAAATCTCTAAAGTGGGTGGTACGAAAGGAAGGTATGAGTACGAAGAATTCAGAGTTAGTACGTAACCTTCGGCGATCCGAGATTGGGCTCTGTAGATACCCACTTCTCATAAAGAAAATTTGTAATACCTTGTAGTAATACAGGTGTCTCACGGGCAAAATATTTAGACTCCTAAAAAGTACCATGGAATGAGTGAGACGAGGTACACCACAAATCTTTCAAATAGCACATTTGTGTAGTATAAGATGATGGATTTTTGAGCGGTGAGCTCCTCCCCAGCACCCTAAGCCATATTGAAGTCGAGGGTGCTCTTAGAGTTTTATTTGCGCAGAATCTGCGAAGTTGATACAAGCCACGTATAGAGGAACGTAGATACTGCTTCAAGTTCGCAATGTGGTTAGGACCGTCATCTAAAGCGGTTTCATCACCATCAAAGCACTTATGGACAACGACGAGGTTTGGGAGGACCAGCAAACCTCCAACGCGTTTTGCTCCTAGAAAGGGGGGGAGCCATGTAGCGCAACCGTACATAAATAAAGCGCTACAATAACCAGCACTCCATTCGTCGCTAAACAATCTTCACTGGTACAGCTGTCAAATCTACCTTCGTACTGTACCGGCTGGGGTTTGGCAGTGTCTTTCTTTCAGCGATTTGTTTGGATATTCTCGACGTAATTTATAAAGTTTAAAATTGAATTTAATAAGTTTTTAGTTTGAAAAAAAACAAATGATTTTTGTTGTACAGTATATATTAAAAGGGGAATTGTGTTTTTATTAGCGTTTCATTTATACGAGTTTTTCCTATCAGCATGTTTATTATGAGCGTAATGTATTGTATATGGAGAGAATTGAAAAGCAAAAACTGCAGATTAGAAATGACACTGACCAGAGAGAATGACTGTAATAAACATAAAAACCTTTGGTATCAAGAAAATCTACCATTTACCCATACGGCCACCATTAAGCACGCAAGCAAATCTTAATGAAAAATGATAAAAGCAATCAATGATGAATGAAAAAAATCATAATGAAAAATGATACACCAATTCGAGTAAAACCTTACCGATTACCAAAAACAGGAAGAGGAAGTAGAAACGCAGGTAAATGACATGGGAGCAGTAATAAGGAAATATATGGAAATTGTTTAGCTGTAGATCTTTGAATGAACAAACTGTGGGAGATAGATTTGCTATGCCGGCAGCTTTCTTGACAAGATCGCAAAGCCAAGTATTTTTCTACGTTAGACTTTGCTAAAGGGTACCATCAAATTCTGATGCAACATAGAGATGTGGACAAAACGACAAGCAAGGATTTTACGAACATGTTCGTATACCTTTTGGACTTAAAAATGCTCTAGCCTCTTGCCAGCGGTTAATGACCCATATTTTAAGGCATTATATTAATAAAATTTTCGTATCTCGACAATATTCTGATATTTTGCTTTAAGGGAACACTCTTTGCAGATATTTTCAAAAACAACCTGAAGCTTTAACCCTTCAGTCGTCGCACGTATTACTATTGTAATCCAACAATGCAAAATTGAGAATTCCTCTTGTATGGCTTTTTTGCATTTATCTTTCATGGTAGTCTTCTGGAACGGAGTAAACTTCGCAAACTCTCACACGTCATGCATGGGGAGTTTTTTATTCGCAGAGAACTACCAGTAGAATTCGATTAAACTGATTTTCATAGCGAATTGTCGTGGACATTGTGGGTCGTGTTTGACTATTTGTGAATTTCGTTCTCAGCTTCAGAGATATAGAATAGACTGACTGATTCGTAGAGAGACGATTCAAAATTGGTAATTAATATATTTTCTATAATTCAGTGCGCATCTTCTTGTTACCAAGAAGTATAACATTTTCTTTATATTAGCTGGGAAATGGTTGTTCGTAAAAGTTGAACACCACTTTAGTGTATACAGGTCTATAGTCCGTGATGATGTCATTCAGGAATTAAAAGTTATGATGCACATATAGAAGTTGATGCTGCCATAATCTTTCTTATCTCAAACATACAATTTAACAAATCAAACCATTATCTCCCCCTCTGTTCC